>JAOYFF010000106.1:2468889-2499591 GCA_025773925.1 Cryptomyrus ogoouensis | reverse complement strand
CTGGTCCTTAGGGATCCACAGCAGTAGCAGTCCATGTTTTTGCTCCCTGCCAGACAGTCCATGTTTTTGCTCCCTGCTGGACAGTCCATATTTTTGCTCCCTCCCATCCGTGAGAGAGCAATAACTTTGGGAAACAGTGTATTAAAAGAATCATGAGGCATTTTAGAGCAAGTTGTGCTACCCAGTGTCAGAAAACTAGGGTTGAGTTGAAGATCTTGGCTCCTGTTGTAGGGCAACCATGCAAAGCACTCATCCATAAACAAAAATGGCTGGAAAAGGTCTGTTTGAAACTGGGTAGCAATGAGTCCTCATCTCAATCTGAGTGAAAATCTTCGGAAAGAGCTGAATGCTGCCATTGGGAAAACGGAATCTTGCAAAATTCAAGAGCTGGAACGAATTGCAATTGAAGAGTGGGAGAAATCACCTGTGGGCGAGTGCTTTTGGCCACAAGGAATGCTTGCAGACCCTTAATGCCGGCCAGGTCATATTTCTTATGTAAAATCACGACATTTAAATTGCAAAGGCATCTTTTTGTTGAATAACTTTGAACACACTATTAAAATTTTCTGCTGATACATAGTTGGTACATTTCCAATTAGTTCTGTAGAGATATTGTACATAAAAATTCAGAGGTGCCAATAATGTTGACCATAACTGTATAATCCCCAAAGAATACATTTGCACTTGTTCAATATCAATACTAGCTAAGAAGTCATGAATTTCATATATACTTATATATGTATAGTTTTCCTTCATTGAAAGATGGTAGGAAGGTCAGTAGCTTCAAGGAGAACAGAGAAAAGCCAGTGTGGTGCCTTTGCTGTAGAGGCTGTAGCTTCATCTCCCAGGCTGCCACTTAAGTGCTTTTATCCCGTCAAAGTAACGTCTCTTATAATGTGTTGGCCGCTGTCACAAGCCCAGGGACTGCAGACCAGCACTTGGGAACAGCAGACAGACAGCGACCTTTGCAGTGCTGTAATTTAACAGGTAAACCGAGGAAACAAAACACAAAATGAGTCTTTTTAAGTTTTAAAGGGTGTGATAAAATCACAGCGAGCGTATGCTGCTGGGGGAAATGGCAGAGACTCGAACCCTGGCCCCAGAGGTATGAGGTGAGGCTGCTAATCACTGCGCCGCCATACCACACCTTCATCCATCCATCCATCCATCGCATCCATTTTCCATAACCGTTTATCCACAACAGGCTGTCAGTCAGCTGGGCGTCTATCCCAGGGAACTCTGGGTATGAGGCAGGAAACACCCTCAATGTGACGCCAGTTTTCACGTTTCGAAAAAATGGAAACATTCTGCCTGTGTCCGTTTGTCGGATTTGCTGTTTGTAATATTCCTTTTACCCCGGTGCGATAATTAGCTATGTTCAGCAAGGTGACTAATTAGAGTCAGGCGGAATAGTGAGTATCATCACAGTAACATAGGTGTCGCCGTGTCTTTCTTTGTTCATCGATGGGCAGGTGCCTCAACCCCAGCCCCCTATCTTAAATAAGCACTAAGCTGCCTGCAAACGGGATGTGTGCTTTTTATAAATGCTCTTTGACTTGTATTGTGGATTCAGGCTTTTTGGGGGAGGGGCGTGTCACAGATGCGGCACAGCTTCTCATTGATGCTTACCGGGCCTACGGCATCCCCAGCTCAGCCTGGCAGCTGTGAGCGCCCTCCCCACGCTAATAATTCTGTGGCATCACCTGCGGTGGCACATGTGACGTAACCCACGAACTCCCCCCCCCCCCCCCACGCGCTGTCAGTCACGGCAAGGCGCGGAAAAGCCGCTTAACGGCTGCCGCGTTTGGGGGGCAAAGTGCGTGGGGGGGGGGGGGGATGTACAGAGCTTACAGTCGTCTGCTTGACCTTCTAAGGGCGGATGATATAGGCCGTGTGGCTTTCCTGCTAGACACGGACATATGTTTGTGACCTGAAGGTCGCTGGCTGAAATCGCAGAGAAGCCTTTGGATGTTGTACATAAGCGAAAAAAAGTAAACTTTCTGAATTTCTTCAGCAAATATGCCGCATTGTAATTGGGTTGTACTATAAGCTGTTCTCCTGCTTCACTATAAACTGATCAATAAAATAAATCATCCATCTATCTATCCATCTTCTAACCACTAATCCAATAGAGGGCGACGTTGGGGCAGAAGGCTGGCGCGATCCCAAATGGGATGCCAGTTCATTGCAGGGCACAGACATACACACACTACGGGCGAAAATATGAATTGCCAGTTTGTGTAATAGTGAACCTTTGGACTAGCAGAGAAACAGCTTTCCCAGGTGCTCCAAATGTACCATGGGAAGAGCATCTATGACGCTCAGAGCAGAGGGGATTCACACCCCTAGCCATGAAGGTATGGGACTGCGAGAAATGCGATCCAGCTCCACGACGTTGCACTGTGAGGCTGCAGCAATCCAATTTCTTAACTGTTTCTTTAGATACTGAGAGGCGACGTAAACTGGTTATCAGAAAAAGCCGCAATGTTGTATAAGTGATCACTAGGAGAACACTAAAGTGCGCAGATGTTGTGAATAATGCAGAATCACTCCTATAAAAAGCTAAATGAGTGGGTTAGAGCTTATTAAGAGCTTGAGAAGAAGGATGTGACATTTCCATGCAGCCTGCAGTAATTTATAAACTCTCCCCCAATATGGCTGTGATGGGTCTCTCTGTCTGAAGGGTGTCTCTGCTGTTTTTCATATAATGAACGCATAATTGATGCGCTCAGGACATATTTGCTGAGCTCCTTTAGCGCTGAGAGCCCAACGGAGCGGACAGTCTCAGGCACCCAGCCGTTCGTGAGTCACAATCTTCTGTCCGTTTAGCGGAGGAGAAATCGAGGTTTCGTGCGCCAGCCAGTTTTCCTCTCCTCTGCCCCACACGAGCGGGCGGAGCCCCAGGCCGCTGGACGCACTGGCTGCAGAGTGCCCCGTGCCAGGGTCAAAGGTGAGAGCTCCATAATGGACCGTCTCTGAAACATGGTGGGGTGTGCCTAAGGACGGAGCCGAAGGCAACTCAGCTGTAACTGATTACATCATAAAGCATGTAGAGTATAAAGCGAGTTCGCTGTCTGTTAGAGACCCTGCACAATGGGTCTTATCTTGTGGCGTTCTCCTGTGTAAAAACCATGGTTGGCAAGTTGATTGGCTTGTCTGCTAGAAGTATCCTGAGAATGCTAATGAAATTGCCCCCGCCTCACTCCCCGTGCCCTTCTCCAGTGGATCTGTTTACTGTTGTGAGAAACAGAAGCGTTTCACACTTGTCCAAAAGGGTTTTTTGGTTCCACACTGCCGCTTGTGCTGGTCTCGGAGTGTCCATGCTGCTCTCACCATGTCAACACATGCTCAGGAAAGACGGGAACTCAAACACCCTCCAAGCCAGTGAGGTCTTGCTGTGAAGAGCCGCAGAGACTTTTTCTCTGTCACTACGTGAGGTTATTTTGAACTGGACTGGTGCTGATCGCCAGGCGCCGTGTGACAGTCTTGTTAGTAACAGTCAGTGCAAAAAACTATAAATCTACTGCTAGGTCAAAAGGAGTTCCTCACTGCTCTTTTCATCTGCTAATGCGGAATTAGAGCTTGTCCCTTTCATTTAGGGAATCCTTAATGATGGTTTTCTTTCCTAGAAATGTGACAGTAAGATGTCCACCTGTCTCACAAAGGCTTTATCCTGCATTTTTCCAGCTTTGAAAACAAGGCTTTGAATCTGTAGCGATGATTCTGAAGTGATTTGTCTGTTAGTTCTCCCTGAAAGACCAAACATTTTGTGCATTCTTAGCCATCATATTCATAACTCCCCAGTAATTATATGGGCCTCGGGGGGGCTGTATGTATTCTGTTTGTGATTCTGTGGCAGTTATCGTTGTTCTTCATTTTAAAATGCATTTTTTATATATTAATTTGAAGCATACTCATGTTTAGGTTCAAGCATGACGTTTAGAACTTCTGAGGTGAATTAATGGTCATTCTTACCAGATGAAACCATAGTAACTCACAATAGTGACAGGCCTAATTCAGGTTCTCACGGTTCTGTCCTCGCAGGCTCCCAGAGGTCCGCATCGCTGACAACAGGCCCTACGAGTGTCACGTGGGTGTCTACGACCGCTCGACTCGGGAGAAGGTGGTCCTGGCTTCAGGGACCATCTTTCTCACGGTCATGGGTAAGTTACCCACGGGGAACGTGCCGCTTGTCGAAACGAGAGGCGCTGATTTCACAAGGTATCTGCTGAAGATTTAAAGTTACCTTCCTGAAGGCCAAATCTCACACACTTTTTATTATTCAGAGAAGTCTATGTTGTTTTCACTTTCAACTATATCTGCTCCGTGTCTGAGTGAATGCTTCAAATCTACAGGGACCGTATACTGAGGCAGGCAGGGAGAATCGTCCTTATCGCATATTCAGTACCACCACTGACGAGTCAGGAGATACTGCTGTACCCTAACTAATGTCAGCGTTTCGTTCAATCCGCAGCGTAAGCAAAGCCTGCTGGACTAGATTAAATAGATGTGGGTCATGTCACCTCTGATGTAGTTTATATTTGCATAAAGTTGACAAAAAAGACCATACAAGATCATATGCACACTTAGGATTACAAATAAGTGCTCTGGGCCAATACACGGCCATTACCCCTGCTAGCCAAGCCCTTAGCCTAAGCTAATAACACTGTCCTACACATTGCTGGGATATACACATTAGTCTGTTTAGTACTTTAAGGTCTTTCACTCAGTGACTTGTTTCATGGATGATGTTTTAAAAGTAGACTTAGTATTTTGTTACTGAATTTCTTGCACAGATAAAATATCTATGCAAGTGCTGAACAGAGCAAGAAGGTCTTGTTACAACATTGAAAACATCGAATTCTGAACAGGAACATGACATTCCCGGAGAAACGGCCCAGTGCCAATGTAGTTTGACGTGGAGCTGGCCTCGTTGTGTGTAAGATGGTGCAGAGGGTTAGTCTCCAGCAATTGTTGAAACAGATGACATGTGTTGATATGAAAAAGAAAAAAAAACAACATTTGTGTGCACCGACAAAACTGGCTGCCATATTAGAGTGATCAACCCAGAAGAGCTTAGCAACTGATAGCTTGTAGAGGAACCGCATGGATCAGCTTCTCACAGAAAAGGTAACGGACTATTTATGGGAAAGAGGAGAACATCACTGTGATATTTCATTATCACTTAATTAAAAAAGCCAGCTGGTAAGGACAATTACACATAGAGTCTGGGCGCCCAAAGGGATCCAGTACACAAGCAATATTTAATGCACTAAAGCAGACCCTAAATATACTGTGCTGTAGGATTTCTTTTGTTTAAGCCACGCTCTTTGTCTGATACATGTACAGTAAATCTTTTGGTAACACTTTACTTAAGGCCAGGTTTTTAGTAATTTATAAAGACAACATTCATAACACATTATAATGCATTCATAATGCATTATAAACATGGCTACAAATATTTATCAAAAGGCATAACACATTATAACTGTATTTATTATGCACTATGAATGCTTTATGACGTGTTCATCTATAATGTACTATAGATACAATGCATTATAATGGTCAATATAACAATTAAGGATGCTTTTGTACTGTATTATGAAGGTATCTATAGTTCATTATAGATGAGAGCTTCATAAAGTGTTCATAATGCATAATAAACATGGCTATAATGTGTTACCCCTTTTCATAAATATTTATAGGCATGTTTATAATGCTTTATGTGTAATGGATGTGTTTATAAATTACTAAAAAAAACTTACCAATTTTTTTAATTGATTAAAAACTGAATGCTTTTTTGCAGTTTTTTTTTCATATTTACCTGCCTGAATTAAACACGTAAAAAAACCACATTAATCATGGTATTGATGCAAAATCCAAAGTAAAACCTTTGTCGTGGCTCGATCCGCGTGACTAAAATGTCCTCCTTTGCTCTATAGCGCCTCCTGTGTTTATCTCGGTGGTGGAAGCTGACACTCCAGCCTCTTTCAGTCGCTACCAGGCACAGAACTTCACTCTGAAGTGCATCGTATCTGGAGGAAAACCCGCACCGACGGTAAGCCGAGAGTCAACAGGAACGGCAAACACCGGGGCGAGCCGCGCCCAAGCCACGTGCGGCTCTGCTCTGGCATCACGCTGACCTCCCGGCACGCTTCGTCACCAGCCTCGCCGGCGTGTTCCAGCCGAGCCCTGATTAATGTATATCTCAAAAGGAATAATGTCCCTGATGTTCTGGATCACAGGCTGGGAGAATTTTCTAAGCCCGAGATATAAAAGAAGGGAAGCTGCAGCTGTCGAAGCCTGGTGGTCTGCCAGTACAGATACAGCTGTAATGGCTGTGCTTAGCTGTCCTTAAAAATGCCTGCGCTGAAGCAAGGCTTGTCACCGGAAACATCTCATCTTCAAATGTTTGCTACATAACATGTGTTAAATTGAAGGGAATGTAGGGAGTGTGGGGGGGTGGGTTAGGCTCATTTGACAATGACTGATAACAAACACCAGCTACCCAGACACACCAAGAGATTATGGATCGTCCAAAACATCGCCAGGAGACACTAGAATGATCCTCAGCCACTTTGTCCCTTTGTTTACATTTTGCGGTGATACCTTTTAATTTTGAAAATGCCCCCTGAGTCCCATTTTTCACCACTTTGTCACAGAAGTAACTGTAGTCAAAAGGGTGCTACATCCACATTAGTAATTATCCCCAGCACTTGACTGGCCCTTGATAATGACGCATCTGTGTGATGCACATAAAAGGGTAGTTTTGTAGTTAAACATTGAAGCAAAGAGCTTGGAAATTAAAGACTGGAAAGCCAACAAGCTGGCGTTGTTAGTGACTGGGGCCTTCACAGGAAATTCAGCTTGATGTCTTGGATTATGGGTGGGGGGGTCCATGATGAAGAGCGGTCGGTCAGTCATGGAGCGTGCGGATCGTTAAACGCCATCACACAAAGTGGCAAGATTAACAGCTGATCAAAAGGCCCAAACACATCTAAGGATATGTCAAAAGTCGCTGTACTGTTACCAGTAGCAGTGGTCGTTAGCACCTGCACTTCTAAACAATGTTGGTCTCACTCGCCCCCCAGGTGTTTTTCAAACGTGATGGGGAGACGATCAACGTGATCCCCTATATTCAGCCTACAGCTGGGGGGGAGGGGGGGACGTCAACAGCCGGCAAAGGGTCCAGGCCCACGGTCACCCGCATCTCCGATGACACCGCCCTGCATGGCTCGCGACCCCTCCTGTACCCGGGTGGTAGGCTGGCCCAGCTGCACCCGGGGGTCCCTCCACATGGCGACGCCCCCTGGGCGCCGAGGGTCAGCCCGGCACCGGCCACAGCGCCCCGGCGCTGGATGCCCACCAGCCACCCGCTCTACTACTACCAGCACACGCACATTCCCTTCAGCAACGGCACCACGGAGGTGCAGGCATTGCTTACCTGGAGGCTGAACCCCCAGCTGGACGATCAGGCCCTGTTCAGCTGCGAGGTCAAGCACCCCGCCCTGTCCGTGCCCATGCAGGCCGCAGTCACGCTGGGTGAGTGTCATGCCTGTCTGACGTGCGCTGTGCATGCGGGTCCTCATTATGAGGTGGAACTTTCCAAACCTCACTCAGTCTATGGGGTACGTCCTCATTTCTGTGACATACGCTGAGGAATCCTGACTTTAGGTCATTGGTGGTCTCATCTCAAACACAACAAAAAAATGCACTAAGTGGGTTTTGGAAAAGGTTATTCCGACAACTTCTTTAGAATAACTTGACATACATGTTCTTTACCTTATTCTCCCATGTCTCTAATTTGCAGACGTACAGTTAGGTGAACAGGCAGCTTTAAATGTTTCACATTGTACTTGCCATGCGACAGATTGACATGCTTCCTAAGATCACCACAACCCTGTCATGCATAAACAGTTATAGATGATGGATTTATTGGTATGTATTATAAATGTTATAGATGATATTTAGCATTCATTAGTGCCTTCACACGTGCTCTCTAGTGACACTGCTGACAAGGAGAATAATTACTACAGTTTGAGCGGAGACTGGTTCATGAAAGACACCTTTTTAATCACAACTTTGTGAGTGATGGTGCACAGGCATGTAGACTTGCTACCTAGAACCAATCATATACTTAATTCGTTTTGTAAGCATTTTCTGATTTGCTCGTTCAGTTTTTATAGTGTTTTTCCCCCAAAGTCATGTTTGTGAAGAGTTCTGTATTATTTTACTATTGTAGGAAAATCCTCAGAGGGTCTATGACAGGAGGATTGAACAGAGTTTCATACTGTGGTTCCCCTCTCAGTGAAACAAGGGAACTGGGCCAGATAAACCAAGACTTTGGGGGGCGTGACACAAAGTAACACTGAGGGTTCAGCAGGGAACGTATCACTCTGGTGAACGCAAAGGACCCTGTGGCCCAGGTTACCGGGGCAAGACAGAAGGGAACACACCAGAACATCTGGAACACCGAGAACCAGGGAGAGGCGGAACAAGCTCGCTGACATTTGGCTCTACCTTTCAGAGTGGCTGTGTGCATGTAGCTGAATTTTTCCTCAGTTGTGCACCGTCCCCCATATATCTACATGAAAACCATTCTTGACAATTTTATATTCAGCGTGCTTATTAAAACCGGCAGTGTTTCCGAAAGCGAGGCGCCCCTGATTGCGGTGTACTTTTCCGCAGCCCTGGCAGGTCGGCCTGGTTCGGCAGCCCTCCCGTCTAGCTTTTACTCCCCGTCCTTATAAATATTTGCCCTGCCCGTTTCAATCGAACAGCTACCGTCACAGATAAAATGGCAGCCTGACAGCTGCCTCGAAATATTCCCCAAACACGAGAGCTTAAGGTTTCTCCTCAAAGTGTCTTTCCTTACTTTAGCCCATTAAAGAAAGCTGGACTGTTAATCGCTGTCTCGGGTTTGACAGTGATACTTTTCCTGTCGATAGAAACTAGCTTCATTTTCAGACATTTTCTTCTCTGCTTTCTCCATTAGCGGCCCCCAAAGGCCCCAAACTCCTAATGACCCCACCGAGGGCCAAGGTAGGGGACACGGTGCGCATCACCGTCCAGGGTTTCCAGGTAGGAAGACTTGGGGTAAGTGCATTGGGGGGGGGCCTTCAAACTGGGGGTGTTTTTCTGTTAGCTATTTGCACTTTACGCCTTTCGCCTGTTTCAGAAGTATCTTTCAGAAGATCTTCAGATAAAAAGTTTACAACTATGAATAACTTGGGGCTCCACAGGTTACACCGCATGACTGACAGTTTACCATAACTCGCTTCTCCTTGACTTTTATGAGAATCTGCCAAACGCCTCGCACTTTCATTGTCTCCTTGGTTACCCTCCGAACTGGGAGTATGTAACAGCGTGAGAAGTCGGGGGGGGAGGGCATATAAAGCGAGATTTGTACTGGATGTTATTCATCTGCTAATACAGCTACAAGTGCTTCGATCCCAACACCGCGACGCCGTTACAGCCGGTGCTCAGTTTCACACAATTGCATCATTCATTTCCTACTCGAGTCAGTCATTTGCTGCACGGAAGAGCTCACACCTCCAGTGCTCTGGGTTTGATTCCGGCCCTCACTCTGCGTCTGAAGTGCCTACCTTAACCCTGTTTGCGCGGATTCGCTCCAAAACCAGTACGTATGTGAACTGGCGTCTCAAAATTGCCCTGAAAAGGACAGGAATCCTATCCGGAAGACCCTTCATTGTGCCCACAGGACACAGTGCCAGTCCAGTAATCGATAAGCTGTCTGACAGCTATATGCTACATATTTCTGTGATATTAGGGGTTGGTACATTAACCGCTAATTCTTGTTGGAAAATTAACTAATTATGCATTGATAATAATTGACTGTTGTGTGAAATGAATGAGGGCTACCTTTTCTGTCCTAAATAATGACTCCATGAGAAATGCATGTCCCTGGGTGACCTAAACCCACCCCTCTACAGAACGACGTGTTCCCTCAGCCCCTGGTCACCTGGACCCGGGTTGGGGGCCTCCTGCTGGATGGGAACGTGCAGCACGATGGGAAGGAGCTCGTGCTGGAGCGGGTACCAGCTGAGCTGAACGGCTCCATGTACCGCTGCACAGCAGAAAACCCGCTGGGCGCTGTGGACACGCACGCCAGGCTCGTTCTGTTCCGTGAGTGCAGGGGCATCCCTGGGCATCTGAGGTGGGGGAGGGCCTTAGTGTGGGTGTGGGAATGGTTCAGAGGTTTATGGCAAAGCGGGGGCTGGGGCTTAGGGAGGTGCTTATAGGAAGACTCAGGGACTTTGGGTGGAGTTTACACTGAGCCTTAGGGAGGGGCTTATGGGAAGGCTCAAGGATTTTGGGTGGAGTTTATACTGAGCCTTAGGGAGGGGCTTATGGGAAGGCTCAGGGGCTTTGGGTGGAGTTTATACTGAGCCTTAGGGAGGGGCTTATGGGAAGGCTCAAGGATTTTGGGTGGAGTTTATACTGAGCCTTAGGGAGGGGCTTATGGGAAGGCTCAGGGACTTTGGGTAGAGTTTATACTGAGCCTTAGGGAGGGGCTTATGGGAAGGCTCAAGGATTTTGGGGGGAGCTTATATTGAGGCTTAGGGAGGGGCTTATGGGAAAGCTCAGGGATTTTGGGTGGCGTTTATACTGAGCCTTAGGGAGGGGCTTATGGGAAGGCTCAGGGACTTTGGGTGGAGTTTATACTGAGCCTTAGGGAGGGGCTTATGGGAAGGATCAGGGATTTTGGGTGGAGCTTATATTGAGGCTTAGGGAGGGGCTTATGGGAAGGCTCTGGGACTTTGGGTGGAGCTTATACTGGGGCTCAGGGAGAAGCATACAGAGGTGTTTGAGCATGGGCTTACAGTAAGGCTCGGGGTTGGGTTGTCTGGATTGTGTTGAATCTGTGGAATGTAATAATAGCATGGCCTTGACACCTTGCATACCCTGATGGCAAGTCTGTCACCTTGCTTCCACAGAAAACCCAAGTATGATGAAAGGCACACAGGATCGAAACAGTAAGTAACAATGCCAGGGAATGTGTTGTTGACTCCATTCAAAGTCAACGGGTAAGTTGATAAATAAAAATGGATCCACTGGTCCATTTTCCACAGATATTGAATAATATTATTTCTAGACGATTTGGGAGGTTTTCTGATGGAAGGTAGCTTTCCAGTATTTTTTTTAATAATGATATTCGGTCTATTTATAGCTTCCAATAAAGATATGTGAATGGTCTGACTTTTATAAAGTTACATAATATCTAAAAAATATATATTTTATAAAGTATTATTAACATGGCTATAACTATGTATAAAAAGGCACTATAGATACCTTCATAATGCATTACAATGGCTTATAATGACAATCATAACGCATTAAGTTATCTATAGTACATTATAGTTGACAGCTTCATAGAGCATTCATAATGCATAATTAACATGGCTATAATGTGTTATGCCTTTTTATAGTTATAGCCGTGTTTATAATACTTTATGAATGCATTCATAAAGTATCTATAATGCATTATGACGACTGCTTTAAGTTAAGTGTTACCAAACTATTACTATTGACGACTAAAACTGTTACATTGCAGTTAGTTTATGGCGGGACCCTGCTGTTACTGAGTGTTCAAGTAGATCATGCTCCAAAACTTTCAGAGAGAACTTGTCCAGTGATGGTTACATGCTGTATACTAGTGACCCTGCATTCCCATGCACGTAACTAGCTGGCTCTTTAAGGCCTGGATACAGGCAGCACACTGGGCTGGTCTGTTTCATATTTAGAAACTGTAAAATACAAGTCAAGATTAACCTCCTCAAATTATAAGGAGTCAATGCTTTAGGGTAGAGCTTAGATGTCAGTAAATCAGAAGTGTGTACTTCAGCACAAATAATTAACTCACTTAAGATAAAAAATGAACGGCCATATAATTAAATTATGCACTGTTGTATATGAGTGCTATGAAGGCTTTCAGAAGCATAACAGGTTGTTCCCAGTGCGACGGCTTCTGCAACAGGAAAATTAAGCCATATCTAAACTGGAAGATGATGCGATAAGGTTTTAGCTGTAGTTTACTGTAGCAGTGACAGAATGAGGTTGCTTTATTTCAAGGAGACACCTGGCGTGGAAATCAAATAACTTGTGAAATTTTGCATGGGTTTGATGTCTTCATGGTTGTAATTAAGGATGTGGTTAAGGAAACACCCACTTCCTACGTTTACAGTGTGTTAATGTAGCATTTTATAACTACATAGAGATGGTGCGGATAGGCAGTCATGGAAAACAGATGTAGGTCAGCATTGCCGTACTCGGTCACTGTAGCGTAGAGGGTTAACAGCGGTTAATGTGTTTAATTTCCCCTGCAGAGATCATTATTTTGTCATATATGAGTGCATGTTTGCCCTATAACTTTTTCTCCCCCTGTGTACAAGTGTGTAATTTCAATACAAATAACAGTTATAAAAGCAAACCCTCACTCAGTTACACCTTTCCGTTAGGAACCCTTTCCTCCAAGGACGTCTTGATTTCGTCGAGTTTGGATGTTGATTGGACAAAAAAAATCGAAACGCAAGCCCCTGCCTTGTTGACCTAGAGAGACGTTGAACTCGGCAAAATCAGGACATGCTGTATTCTCACGTACCCGGTCTTGGACGTTTCCTGACTGCACGCATGTTCGCCCCTTGCTCTTGCAGACGCCGCATCCCGCAGTGACGCGCTGGCGCTCCGCCTGCTGACACTGCTCCTTACGATGACCCTTGAAGTCACATGAGAGCCACAGACGCGCTGGACCTCGAACTGCCGCTTCTGCACAGACCTGGGGTTCCGCTCTGTCCGTCTACAAGGCTGCCGGACAGAAAGCGAAAAAAATCAGAAAGCGAAAAAATAAGCAGCCTATTGTGAGAAGGAAAAATCTGACGACTCATCTCTTGGCCTGGTCTCAGTTTAGCAAACATCAGTTCGTTTCTTTTTTTTTTCTAATTACAATACGGTATAGTGTTTGTCAGGAGTAACCTTTTATTTTTTTTTAAATCGGACTGGCATCGTGTGGGCAGGCCCACAATGTGACTCTCCCCACCTTTCACTCAGTTATATTTTGGTCCCTTTGTACTCGTTGACAGTAGCTCTAGGCAGGAATTGTTTGCTTGAATGCCGTATCCACTATTTCCCGTTTCGCACATGACATTTTCTTAATGAATCTGGGCTTAAACTGGAAAAAGAGAAACAAACCTTGTCTTGCTTTTTTGCTTTGCAAACAAAAAACAGCTGTGTAAATAAATGTAAATAAAATGTAATTTAATAATTTGAACAAAATATCATTATACAATAAATTATATATACAGTTTAATACAAAACATCTATGTTCAATGTGGGTAAAAATCGCATAAATTGATTCCTATTTTGACACAAACACAAAGAACAGCTGGGTTAAATATCGCACTTGGTCGCCAGTTTGTACACCATGCTTAGGTTGCTTAGGAGTTGCATTAAGTCACCTAAATATTAATTTAACAGACGCGTCCATCTAAAGCCTTGATAAGTAGATACACCAAGAACTCTAAACCCAAGTGTGTTAAGTGTTTGTTGTTGCTGGGCAAAGTTACATGACCTAATTTCAAAAAATTAAAAAGAACTTTATCCCTTTCCAAGTCATTTTCACACTTGTTCCAGATCAGTTAGAGCTCTGCTGATCAGCGACATTAATGTTGCTTTGCTATAGCAGTGCAGCACTGAAGCAAGAGGTTGCTGATTAGATAGACCACGCTTGACTCATGCTTACTGCAGTGCAAAGCTCACATGCGTAAGGGAGGGTGTAAGTATTCTGGTTGGAGCAAGTCGGGTCTTTTAATGCTTCCCTTTGCCTCAGTAAATTATGGAAGGCCATAAAACCACGTATTTCTTAGGTGTTTTTCATAAACACATAAATGAGCATAAAATATGGAGAGTAAGAATAATTGCCACAATAAACAGAGTTACAAAAGTGAGATTTTTTTTTCTGGGTAAATAAACGCGATATTACAAAATATACCTATGTGCAGATTTAAGAAAAAAGACAACATGATATTTTACGTATAACCAAGACATCTTAAGAATAATTGGTGTTATTTTGTAACACAAAATCATTTTTTCTAAAATGTGTTAATGTCCCATTAAACTGTGCATCAACCACCAAAATATCTAGGGTACATATACAGCTTTTGTAAGAAATGTCAAGAATTCCCACGCATTAAAATGAGCAATCAACAGAAATTAGCTCTTCATGTACAAAACATATCCTAAACATTATCTTAGCCTTCGCAGCCTGTAAGATGAAAGTCATGAAGAAAATGCGGCCGCCCATCAGATCAGGTTAAACGAGAGCTTCAAGACTATTTCTCCAAAAATACTTTGTACAGAACTCAAGACAATATGAAAACTTAAAACATATATTGATTAATTTTCTAAGAAACGCTTTTTTGTAGTATTCTTTTGTTGTGTGACATTCTGTACGAATAATTTGGTACACGACACTCATAAATATGTACGACTGAAATGTATTAGATCGTAAAGTTTGACCTTATTTTAGCCGAAATACTAAAAGTACGAAAGCTCGTTACCTTTCCCATACGCACATATAAAACGACATAGCTGAGGATATGGGGCGTATTTTAAATTAAATATAGCAGATTCAGAAACGAAATGATATGCTTCCTTAGCGACTTTTTTAAGCATCTGTAGGTGGCAGTGGAGACCTCTGAATTGCTGGTTGAATTCCTGTTGTAATATATCTGAATCCTTACTGTGAAGTATTAGAGGGAATATGGTAAATACAATACTATATCTTAGATTCAAGAGTATCTACAAAGGAATATTATTAATGTCAGATACATTACAAATATTATATTATACGTATTCACATCGACCTCAGTGTCTTGAGGCATTAAACAGAAGAAGAATGATTAAAGTTGTTTTTTTTTTTTTTTTTTTTTTTAAGCTCACACACATCATTGCAAGGCAACTTATTTGCTGTTTTTTTCCAAGTAACATTAAAGTAAGTTTGCCTGCGGTGTGTTTCCTGTGCAATGCAGGCATACCTTGGCTGGTGACAGAGCTGAGCGGTATTCGGGGGTTTTATGGCGCTTCTTGAGGAACTCTATCTCTGCCTTTTGGCTCTGAATACAAGCGGCAACATTAGATCCACCCCCACAAACCCAGCCTGGCAGCAGATATTATTGAGTGTATTTAACGTGTCATACTTTTGCGCAGGAATTACATTCGGTCCAATATGTGTGACTGTGATGTTTCAGTGTAGGCCTACATTTCCGCAGGGATTGAGCTAATATGGCAGAAACTAGGCAAGTTATTCATCCTTTAAAGTCTACCTCTTTCTTGACACAGGGATATCTAATAAGAAATGTGCTTTCATTTTTCCCCCATAAAACTGTCCAGTCCAAGAATGTTCTTTCCCAAGCTTTACGGAAATCTGAAAACGAAAACCGGACCAGAGCATTTTACATAAATCAAAACGTACCTTTGCACCTTCTGGTGACTGTACACCCAGTGTCATCAACAAGAAATGAAAATACATTGATATTTCGTAGCAGAAATTAACATTTGAAGTGCATAGAGAAAAAAAACAATATATTTCATTACAGGTTAAGAGAAACACCCCCCGTTTCCGTGAAAATACCAAGAACTTTTCGGATGCCGGATGCGCCCTGCAGTTCTTGTATAACTGGTCCAGCCAAAAAAGTACCACGGTGATGCGTAAGGTGCTGATATCTCTCATTGTGAGCGTGTTAACACTTGTACAAGCCTGACACCATGAGCCCGGCTCACACATGGAAAGGGCAGGCGAAAAAGGTAAAGGGCATCTCCCCGTGACAACTGCATCGCCGTACAAGGTGCAGGCGTGTAAAAAAGCAGCAGCTTTAATAATACCTTAGAGGAAAAATCTTATGCCAGCGTAAATTCATAGCTTGGCAAAGCCATCAATTACATGACCCCAGACAGAATGAATTATATACGGCGTGATACGCGTTTGTCATAGGCGTATTTCTCACTGTAGCAAAGAGGGTAAAAATTTAATTTATAATTACAGCGATCACTCTGGGAGACATCTTGTGAAGGAAAAAAAAAATCTGAAACACATCTGAAGGATGGTCCACCGCCTGCATGCCCTGGTGACATTAATTTACTAAAGCAGAAAAAATAAATCTGCGCGCTGTTCTGTGACACCAGAAGTCCAAGTTCTGGGAAACTTTTTGAAAGAGATTTTAAATTCCATTTACACAATCGTAGATTAAAAATCAGACCCCTAAAAATATGTCACTTAACGGGCCCCATATAAAAGCTTATAATGTCAAATTCAGCGTGAAAAATACCTTGACGATAATTGGCTCCCATCGGAGTCGTAGCATGACTGGTGGGGGGGGCAGAGGAAGAAAACAGCCACTCACAGACAACACAGTAGTGCAATATTCCCAAACACTTAAACTGTCAATCAGGATTAATGGTCTATAAAACTCCCCATCAGATACAAGTCTTCCAGAAACTGCGGGAATGAAAATAGACTGAGAAAGGGGCCCGGATCTGACAAGCTCTTTAGGGTAAATACGATTGTCCCGTATATCGATTTGGTTCCCGTTCCCAGCCGCACCGCCTAATTACATTGTTTTGACTTTTTATTTTAAGGGTTTATTAATTATTATTATTATTATTATTATTATTATTTAATCACTATTGTCTTTTAATTATTTTCCACCTTTCAGCAAAAGGACACAGGAAGGGGAAAAAAGGACTACATCGGTGCGTTTCTTTAACCGTGACAGGCATGCAAACTTGCCTGGATCGCTCACCGGGGCAAAGTTTATGCCACTGTGTCACACACTGCGGGCGCATTTTGGTAAAAACTGTTCGCTGGTGTCCGTGATCAGGAGCGAGAGGAGGGTCTCCGCATGGGGATCTGCAGAGAGCGAAGTGTCTGATCCTGAAATCTTAACGGCAGGAGTGAAGGAAACGGCAGACGCCGAACGGGCACTTTCACGTCGGGAACAGAAGTCCTGCAAAAGACTGTGATCGAGGAACTGTACTTAAAGACATTGTATCAACTCCTAAAGAACAAGACTGGAATAAATTATTCCAACGGGAAAAAAGATATGGATCTTAAGTATTTAACTGCCGTTGTACGTTTCCCTATCCAAATGGTATATTACATACTGAAGGCATGCGTGTACCTGTTGCTGCCGTGCAAGCGGAAGGACCTGAGCGGATCGGTCGTACTTATCACCGGCGGTGGAAGGGGAATTGGCCGGCACCTGGCGAGGGAGTTTGCCAAACAAGGGGCGAAAAAGGTAAAGTACCCCTACCCTGCGTTACTTGTGTATGCGACACGCTTTCATTCGTCCGAGAGAAGCAGCTCGTTTTGTTTGCGAGCAACACTTCAGAGTTTGCATGCAGGTTTATGATACGGTGAAGCTGCGGGTCAGTTTGCCCGTCGGCCGTGCGGTCTCTGCTAACGCGTGTGCCTTTATAAGGCACCTGGGACCGCCTGCCTTTCGGTCCCGAAGCAATATTAGTGGGGAAATGCTGTTGCATTACAACACTGATTGGTAAGCGCAGCCGAGAGCAAATGCATGCATAGGCTTGTCATGGAAGAGTCAATAAGGTTTGGACATAGTTTTATAAGTGTATCAAGCATATGGGGTCGGACTTTGCCCCAGTCATGCCTGTGAAGCACCTTCCTAAGAGCTAATCCTCTGGGATTAAGGGGAGCTGAAGTCTGGTGAATTTCATTACAGTCCGTAAAAGTGTCGGTTAACAAATGCTGTTAAGAGTTTTTATTTTCCATTTGATTTCGTTTAACTTTTATATTGTGGTGGTCTAAATCAAATCACTCTCATATTCAGGATATGATTAATGGATCTTCAGCGATTGCGGGTCTGGCAGAGGATGTGGAATCGTCAATAGGAAGGCTCTGATTTCAGGACTGTCTTAATGATTTTAAAGGGGGTGATGTTTTCCCGAACTCAATCTTTTTGTGCGAAACGTGAAAACACGTATGAGAGTAGGTCAACTTATGAGGATAGGTCATATTTCCGCAGGTCACAGGACAATTGTTCCAAGCAGCCTCGTTAAAACAATGATATTGTTTTCAGACACATTGGTTGGAGACCAAAGTGAAGAAAATTCGAATTCCTCAAGACTGGCTATCCTGGCACCCTGACCCCATAATTTGCTCTCAGTTGTATATGCACATGCACCTATGTCCCTTATAGAGTAAGATGGGATATGTAAAAACTACCCAGTTTCCCCATGGGGGGGATAAACTACTGCTACTCTGTACTATGAGGGCACCATTGACATGCTTTGGGGTGTCTGGCTGGAAGTCTCACAGTTGTGTAGATTGCGGGGTACTTGTGAGGGCTACCTGCCACCTCCTGTGATTAAATTTCACCCCCCCCCCTTTGCTATGGAAATAATCTATCTGTGCTGTGTTTTGTGTAGTACAGTGGGTCAATGTGAATCATTTTCTCACAGATTCTTCTAGGTTGGCAAGTTTGATTCTGCCACTGGATCTCTGTGTTTATGTCCTCCCCACCATACAAATGCATTTCACTGGAATTGCTGTCTGTGATCTGGCCTAGGGTGTGCGGCACCGTGCTCCCAGTGCTCCCAGGACAGGCTCCCGGTCAGTGCCATTGGATACCGTGCCCGTAAATGGTTCGGAGTTTTGAGCAAGTGCGTTGGTATAAATAGGAGGGATCATTCAAATGGGCCAGGTTATGCTGGGGGAGTGGAATTAAAATCAACAGGCCAGCGCCCTTCTGCAGGTCCAATTTGACACACACACCCTGCTGCAGAGGTCAGGACATACACTGCCCTACAGCTGTGCTATGCTGTGCTGTGCAGTGAAAGCTATGGGTTGGCGTCACAGCAGCATAACTGTAGTGAATGTTGGGTTAAATAAATCTTTGTCCCCCCCCCCCCACACTATGTTTTTAGGGCAGCAGGTCCCTGTTACGAAAGCTGACAGGCTAAACATTAAAATATGAAGGACTTTCAGCTTTGAACTAGATGTTTTGCAAAGTGGTTTCTGCAGATACTCGGATGACCTCCAGCTACATGCTACAGTGGTTTATGTGCAGATGAGGATATCCAAGCACACAGTGGGCCTACACTACCTGATATATTTTTTGTGACGTTATTAAAGCTGATATTTAAAAAATAAATAAATAAATCACATGGAAAACTCATCCCTGGGTTAACAGTGACACAACTAGCCAGAAATTTAAGATGGAAAGTTTTTGGAGTTGTTGTTTGACCTAAAAACTCAACTAATTGAATTGGGTGGTTGTGTCTTGCCAGAGTTAATTGGGTGGAACAGTCAGTATCACCATAAATCCCAAAACATCCAACAGCTGAATGTGTCCAAGGTCTGCATCTCTCTGTATTGTATGTCTGAGCACACACTTTCAGTGTTTGACTTCTAAATGAACGCATTGCCCTTCAGACTAACAGGACAATGAATGGATCAACACAGCACACAATCCACCTCCCGCTGACAGGTGCCGCTACTCTCTGGTGTTTACACACAGAAAGGGGTGTGGCTTTTATGCTTAGATCTGGGGTCTGTATCACAAAGCAGGATCTCTTGCTCATAACTTGTTGGATTTAAGGTGGTCTGGGCTAAATGTAAGTCACCGAAGATCAAGCCGGTTTACACTGGGACACCTTGGCTTCGTGATGCGCGCCCCGGCTGGGCTGCTGGCGTGTTCAGCTTTATCTTTTATCCGATGGTGCTTTTTGGGTGAGACTGGCTATCAGCTTAGGGTCACCCAAGGGGCGGATGAGTAGAAAACCCCTCATCTAACTGTATTATCTTGCCATGGAGCTGATGAAAGCAGAGCCTGGGAGCCTGTGGTGTCTTCGCAGTGGTTTGAAGGAGAAGGTTTTGGAAAGAAGCATTGTAGGTGAAAGCAGCCACCTGCTTATACATGCTACATTGGGAAGATTTTTTTTAATGAATGCCGTCTGATGATTGCTGTGCTGCCTGTTGGGTCTGTGGCGCTACCTTCACGCTGAATGAAGGGACTGACATGTTGACTTGAAGGCTGCCTGCCCTGGTCAGAACCACGGCTGCTTGCTCTGAAGCGGTGGGAGATTCTGCCCTGCGTTTCTCAGCGATTACACTCATTTGTGTTGACAGCAGGTTCATGGAGATTGAGCTTCCCTCTGGCCATTTGAGCCATCTTTCCAAAACGGGAAGATTTTTTTTTTTTTTTTTGCCTGGACTCGGCCTGCTGCAGTTCTGGGATTTAAAGGCTCTGTTACTCAAAGTGGTTGGTTTTTCCTCCCTGACCCTGCATGAACTGCACTGCTACTCCTGCACAAATCAGCGGTATTTTCGAAAGCTCGATTCTCCGTTTGTTCTGTGCAGAAAAACCCCAGGGCCCTATAATCTTGTAATTTTTTTTAGGAGTAAGACCAACTTCTCAAATGCACAGAACTTTTGGAACTGCTGGAGTTTCATGAAGGACGGGAACCAAACAAAAAAACCTTATATGTAGTATACACTCTCCGTATACAGAAGACATAGTGACATGATGGTTAATAGATTGGGTCTAAGAATCCATGAGTGTGCCTTACTGTTGTGCCCTTGGGAATGTTTCTTAAAAGCTGCTGCAGCAACAATATATCAAGTGGTACAGCTGGGCAAAAACTAAACTGTAAGCTAAATAACTTTCTCATTTGCTGATATGAGGTTTTTTTTTTTTTTACCCCTGGGACGGGGCTCACGCCTGCTCGAGCTGCGCTCACAGACGCCTGTGATGCGCAGTCTCTGCTCTTTGTTTTAGCTCCCTAGGTACAGTCTGCAGCTGACACACGAGTCTTTGGTCTTTGTTTTCTCCGCAGAGGGGTGAAAGTGAGGCAGGTGTTCCCTTGAACTTCGCGCCTGACGATTCAGAGCAGTGGCAGCCGGGGCTCGGGTGGCTCACGGCTTTGAGTTGCGACGGTGCGTGGCTTTCAAACGGCGTCCTGCCCCTGTGGAGGCCGTCAAAGGGAAGGGAGAGGGAGGCATTTACATTTGAAATGACGAGCAGTTGTCAATAGAGCCCCCCCCTCAAGTGTCCTCCGCTAAAGGACAAGAACAGGAACTAGAGGCGGAGCTTGGATTTTTACGGCTGATGAAGGAGGGGAACGACCTTTTTGACGTGTCCGTTTCAGTCGTGCTGGGCTCAAGCTGAGATTTCTTATTGGATATTGATCCTGTTGCCGTTTCATCGTAAAATTCTGATTGGCAGTTTCGGGCAATCCAACGTCCCGTGAGGTATTTACCGCCAGCCTTTTAAAAGTCAAGGTTTGAACACGATGCCCGCCATTGCACCCCTAACCCGGGCTTGGGCCGCCGGGCTGATCTGTATTCCGGGTTTGCGGCCAGCAGCGTAGCTGCACCTCCCCCCAGGTGGCCGGGCGGCCGGGGAGGTGCGTGTTGGTCAGGAGGAGCCAGCATCTTGCAGATCGTTCACCAGAACGGGTTCACGGGCAGGTCAGCCTGCGAGTCAGTGTGGAGAGGCCGATGATGTCATCGGTTATTGTGTGCCAAACCACCCCTCGCCCCGACTCGGGGGAAAGCAGCGTGTGCACACGTACACAGGCACGCACGCACACACAGGAGCTGGCAAGGAGCGCGGGGGGGACTGCCCGAGCCGTGTGTCCACTTCCCGTCTGTTTCTGGATCCATCTAGATCAGAACCTAGTGCTAGAGCAACTGGAAAAAAGGTGCATCTGACTTTACTGATTCGAAGCGCCCTGCTGAACACATGCGGTCAGGTCAGCCTTTGTTTTATTTAGTTCAGTTCATTTGGTTTCTTCGACTGACAAGCCAGGTAAAGTAGTCAAGGCCGGTCACATCCTGCGTGGCCGGCTGCTCTGAAACGGCGGTACCTTCTACACACATCACAACCTCAGGTCTCTGTTCACCTGGACCCGCTTGAACGTGGACAGAACACGCAAACTGCACACGTCGACCGCGAAAGCTTGGCCTTGAGGGTTGCTGCTTCGGGTCCAGGCCTGGTTCTGTCGGCTTGAGTTTGCTTGTTCTCCCTTTTTTCATTGATGAGTTTTATCGCCAAGCCAGGAGATGCCAGCAGTCGTCTCATTCGGATAATTTCCTGTTTAAGGGGCGTGAGAGCCGCAATGGCTGAAAGAGAGAGGAAGACACTGTGGATGTTGAGTCATTGAGGGTTACTCTGGGGGCTTGGGGTTAAATAGGGGGTCGTTAAGCTGTTGGTGGGTGTCACCTGCCTTTAGGGAGATGGTCCCCCCCCCCCCCCAGCACCTCTGCTCTGCTTTGAAGCTGGGGAGATGCGCCAGACCCCGAACCGACGGTGGTGTGCCGAGGAAGTCAGCTCTGCCATTAATTACCCCAGCAAGGGCGGGGGTGCACACTGCCCCCAGCCTGACCCCACGGTCATGGTGCTAATGGAACAGCAGCAGGTGACTGCCTTGGGGGGGGGCTCTGTAGTGCTCTATCTCTGTTATTCTAAAATGACGAAGTGTTCAGGAGCATACGCCTGTATCCCTGATGTTAGACACAGTGCCTGTTAATCGTATACCTACCTCTGCCCACACATCCCATAATACTACTCCATAGTATAGTTGCTGGGTGACGGGTAGCCAAGTGTTTAAACAAGTGGTGCTTTTCAGTCTCAGTTAGGGCTGATTTAATATATTTCCAGCTTTCTAATTAATAAATAGTTAAATTCAAACCCCAAAATGTGGACAACAGATGCATTCCAGTGTATATAGAACATGGAGCTATGGAGAACTGCAACTATGTTGGAGAACCAGTATACACAGTGCTCCTTCTACTGGTAATCGTTACATGCTATAGAGCGGCACGTCAAAATAACAAAAGCTTAATCAGAACTTAAACAGTGATTAGTCTGTGCGGTGTGCGTCACCACGAATGAAACCTTTGGCTTATCCGTGGGTATTTATCAGTAGTTGCCTGTTGGGGCTGGGGGGCCATAACCCAGAATTCTGCATGCGGGTAACCGTTTATAAATGTGGTAGGTAATCCAGGCACACAGAGATACTGGGGAAATTTCCACGGGTTTCAAACTCAGAAACTGACCCCAAGAACTGGACCTCAGCCAAGCAACCCCCCACCGTGTGGGTCCACACACGCGCTGCGTGAAGCACCCTGACCAGAAAATTGCTGAGTTCATCAGCCCAGTGAGCCATGTAATCTATTAGAGGAAGTGTGTGTGTGTGTGTGTGTGTGTGTGTGTGTGTGTGTGTGTGCAGGGGCCTGAGACTATGGCCTCGCTGTTTTCCTCATTACCTCTTCCTGACCCCAAAGACGGATCTAATCGCAGAGGACAGATCCAGCCCGCGTCGCCCAGCTGTGTCTGCTCTCTGAGGGCCACTGAGGAGCATGTGAAGTCTGGGAAGGGCTCCTCGCCTTTGCAGCTCTGTGGGTTCGATGTGCGACCCTCAAGTTATGTTCAAATTGAAAACGTGGGCCAAAAACGTGATGGTCATATGATCCTGAAAGGAACTTCTGCTGTGACTCATGCTCTTCAAAGAGAGTAAATGAAAAATAAAGTCCTGCATGCGTTAGAGGGGTTTAATTGGCACCTCATTTGCACTTGAAACGCCAGGTGAGGGGACTTCCGGGACCTCCGGAAAGATCCAGATAATTAGGTGAATAAGCAAATCAGGGCTGAGGCTGTGTTTGAACCAGGCAAATCCTGCAGGGTTGGAGCATCTCTGGTTTACAGACCACTTACGCTGAACTTCACCCGCAATGCTATCCGGGTCAGAACAATGAGGACTTGTGACTTTGTGAAGTTAACGAGTTTGAATTTGTGGCGCGTCCCGATGTGAGTCGGCAGGCTGTTAGGAGTCACGATGGAGAGAGACGCAGGCAGCACTCAACTGACCACCTCGCCAGGCCTGCACTCTGGTGCCTGTGGGGTGGGCGGTCCGTCTTCCAGACAAAAGAATGTGCTGCCAGCAGCCGGTGGGCTCCATGGGAGGCAGAGACTCGTGCAGTTCCACCATAAATCGCTTTTATTTATGTGGCCACAATGGCTCATCACTCTGAACTACCAAACTACCAGCAGCTGCGTGATTGAGATGAACTGGCTGGCTAAGGGCTCCGCTGTGCCACTGGCTCTCCTCAGCTGATCCTCTGGGGCCGCACCGAGCGAAGCCTCAGGGAGACGTGCAGCGAGATCCAGCAGATGGGGACGGAGTGCCACTACTTCGTGTGTGACGTGGGCAACCGGGAGGAGGTGTACAGGCAGGCCAAGGTCGTCAGGGAGAAGGTAAGGATCTCCTCCGAATTTACGGCTCTCACGTTGCTATTAAAGTGCTCAGGGACAAGCTAACTTTGGGGAAAACGGCATCTTCAAGCATCTGCATAACGGCTTTGCAAACTATGCCAAAGTCATGAAAGATAATAAATGCATCCTGATCTTCTAGATCTTCCCTAAGAGATTCTGTAACCTGGTTGCTTATGTAGCCATTTAAAATGTTTATAGTGCTTGTGAAGGTGTTAAGAGGTCCTTCACAGAATGAGATAGCTAACGTTCTAAGCTTGGGAACGTGGGCATGTTTTTGAAAGTGTAGTTCATAGAAGGTGTTACCTAGCAGCATGTGGTGGCCAACAGAAGTGTTTCTGAATGTTCCTGTAGTGCTGATGACGCTGTTACGTACGGCCCTTTGCGGGACACGTTAACTTCAGGCGAGTCGGACCGTCAGGAGGCTCAGCGACTGCTCTTTCGAGCTAACGTATCTGCATTCCTCAAAGGCCTGTCCCGGGATAGATTACACTCCGTTTGAGAAGTCTGGATAAGATAACAACAAATAATGATTCTCTGTCAGCACGGGCAACATGAAACCCAGCAAAAGGAGGAGAGAGAAAAGCACTCGAAAGGGAAAATAAAAAAATGAGACGAATTGCATAACCTCTCTGAACCGTAGGGAGGTATCGGGTTTTACTGTGTCAAAATATAAATGGCACTTGTTTTCATTGTAGGTGGGGGATGTTACTATTCTTGTGAACAACGCTGCCGTGGTCCACGGGAAGAGCTTAATTGACAGTGACGATGACGCGCTGCTGAAAACGCAGCACATCAACACTCTGGGCCAGTTCTGGGTGAGTTCTGCAGGGACGGGTCTGCCCGCTCTCCGTCCCCAGGTGCCACCAGCCCGTCACACTGGGGGGGGGGGGGGAGTTCGCTGCCTGCTTACCTCATGATAAACCCGCTAGATTTCCACAGCTAATGGGCGCACTGGTTGCATGGCTAGAAGTCAGCCTGCAGCGATCGGCCTGGGCGCATGGAATGTGCTTGCCAAAACCAGCACGACTGACACAAAAAGTTAACACTAAACTGCACATTCCATTTACAAAAGAAATGGAGGCTGACAAAACCCGGCCTGCAAGTCTGTTAATAATAATGGGCCGCTCCTCAAGGAGAGCGCTGCGCTCCCATTGGACGATGCCACAGCCCCACGGGCGGAAACGGCTCCGATTTGTCGGTGGTGGGTGAGAGACGGCCCCACGTGGCACCGTGCCGCCTGTCTTAGCTTACAGAGCGTGGGGAGGGGGAATCCTGCATTTGGGGGTTAACGCAGGTGTCTGACACGTCTGCAGCATCTCGCCTTATTACTTTACCAGCGATCAAACATCTTTCTGTTCTGGTGGAGAGCCGGGGCCCTATGCGGTGGAGCTCAAACATCTGTGAAGTCAATCAAAACCTCAAGTCAGCTCTGGGTTTACAGCGATGGGGCTGCGGGGAGTGTTTGGTCACACATACCCGCCACCCCCAAAAAGCTCTGCTAGCTTTTGTCTGATGATGTCTGTGGTACAGTCTCAGTATAAAAAGGAGCTGCTGCTGCTGCTATGGGGGGGGTTTGGGGGTCTGAAGCTGCCATCTCTGCTTGGGAGGGGTCTGAATTTGCCACGTCTGCTCGGGGGGGGCTGAAGCTGCCATCTCTGCTCAGTTCTCTCTCTTCCTCCTGCTTCTTTTCAGGTTGCCGCTTGACTTGGGTGCAGAATTTATCTCAAAAAAGATCATCATGGCAAAACAATAACAGACTAGCGGTTTAACGCTCTTGCTTCAGATCTGTGTTACGCACTCTATCATAAAGAGGGTCCCCCCAACCCGCTCTGACCCCCTCCAGACCACCAAGGCCTTCCTGCCGCGGATGCTGGGGCTGTGTGACGGCCACGTGGTCTGCGTCAACTCCATCCTGTCACTGTCCTCCATTCCCGGGGCCATTGACTACTGCACGTCCAAGGCGGCCGCCTTCGCCTTCATGGAGAGCTTGACTCTGGGCCTGCTGGACTGCCCCGGGATGGCCTGCACCACTGTGCTGCCCTTCCACACCAACACCGAGATGTTCCAGGGCATGAGGATCCGGTGAGGGCGGGGGACAGGGATGTGGGCGGGGGACAGGGATGTGGGCGGGGGGGCAGACCGTGGACCCACCCCGGCTGACATATTTAGCCTGACCTGCTCCAGTGTAACACCCCCATGTATACATGCGTAAAACTGTAAGTCCCTTTGGATAGAAAGTATCAGCCAAACAAAACGATAAGGCAGCTTAACATTTGGCAGCTGGGCGTTTGCCGTAGCGAATCGGGTTATGGCCGACGGCAGAACCCCAGCCTGAAAATCCAGGAAGCCACACGACAGGCTAATCAGAACCGAAGTGTGCGAGGGCACCCGTGGTGGGAGAGCGCCCGTTCCGGCTGGGCAGAGGTAGTGACCCCCTTTGTGCCATCGAACCCCGGCCAGGTTCCCCCAGCTCTTCCCTCCCCTGAAGCCGGAGCTCGTGGCCCAACGGACAGTGGATGCGGTGAGAAGCAACAAGGCCTTCGTCTATCTGCCATGGACCATGCACGCGCTCGTCATCCTCAAGAGGTGGGCCTGCCTCCCTCAAAACGCACAGTATGGGGTCACTGTGCCACGTCGTGATCTCATCTGCTTCAGTACCATTGTTTTAACGATCATCTGTTGGTGTCGTTTGCCCGACGGGGAGGGTCAGGATTTTTGGCAGCGGTGTGTAGCTCAGTGGGTTAGGATGCTGTACCTGTGATCGGAAGGTCATTGGGTCAAATCCCTTAGCTGTCAGCATGATTTCATCAGTGGACCCCTGAGCCCACCCCCCCACCTCAAAAATGTATGTTACTTTGGATAAAAGTATCTGCTGATCAGGTTAAATATATAACAGTAACTGCTAACATAATTATAGTTAATACTGTTGTTTATAATCACTGAAACAATGAATTAATCTGAAGCATTTTCCCCGTCTATTTTTCTGAGTATCTTTTGTATAATCATGGTTACTGGAAAATAGCTTAGCAGTAGTTTAGTAAGAAATATCGGCAGCACATTTGACACAGATTAGCAGGCCTTAATGTCTCTTTGTATCTTTCCACAACAGCTTCCTACCACAGTTTGCCCTTGAAGAAATTCATAGGTTCTCGGGGACGTACACCTGCATGAACACGTTCAAGGGGCGGACATAGTGGGCGGGGCCAGCCTAGCGACCAGCAGCCAACATCAGCGTGTGAGGAGCACGGCGCAGACGCAGACCCCGCAACGCAGCTCCGCAGCTTGGGGATGGCAGCCGAGGCCCCGTAGACTTTTCCCGGAGCCGTCTGATGTCTGTGGCCCTGCTTTTGGTGTGTTTCGGGTGACTTTGGCATATTTGGACGCCATTTCATATTCTTTGTCCCTGAGCCATTCATGTTTCGAAGTGTTCCTGTTCATTCTGAAGTGGCAGCCCAGGGGCGAGGAAGATCTGCAGCATGCCCGGCCTACACCACCAAACCTCCCCAAAGGACTCCAATTTAATTCTTCATGGTTTCATAACCAGATTTTTACTCTGGAATTCTTATAAACTTCTGATTTCTTTTAAAGTTATTCCACCCGCCAAACTTTTAAAGTAAATGAAATCTTATTTGTGTGTTGGATTACTGAATAAAATTTACTTGATAATTGCACATTTCTATACGTTCATGTGACTAGCAGAGACCAGCAGGCTCATATGTGCACGGTGTGGGGGGGGGCTTTTGAGGGTCACTGCAGCACACCACCAGCATCGTCACCACACCCCCCCCATCCTGAAGTGAGTGTGCTGAAGGGGAGCCCACAGTTTTAAGGGTTAGGGGGTTTTCTCCCTCTTGGGAAGGGTGAGGGGTAGAAGACTAACAATAAACAATAAGGTTTCGACTTGCTCTCCGGCGAACAAGCTGGCTTCACGGTCACGGTCACCGACCAGCGACTTTGCCATGGAAAGGAAAGAGTAAATTAGAGGTGAAATCCACTGGATGAGCTGCACCCCCCTCCCCCATCGGCCAATTTGGAACGGAGATCAGAGGTGGCAGAGGCTTGTAAAGTCCAAACTATATAAAGATTACAGGCAGCTGTGCTCATTCTCCCCGTTCCAGTTAAAAAATCACTGTTTGGCAGCGAAAGCCTTCAGCGCCAAGATTTCTCCTTGTTTTCTAAATTAATGCAAGATCTTTCTCCACGGCGGCCCTCTGGCTTCGGAGTCATCCCTGCCGTCTGGAGGGATTTCCATGGCGGCTCGCGGCGAGCTCTTCCAGCGAGTACCGCTCAAAGGATGGGTGATGACGAATGATAGAGATTTCATGCACTTCGTAAATATCCGAGGCGTCAGTGAGTGACCGCCAGTGCGTTGCCTGATTCTGCCGAGCGTGCGACGCATCACCGTAATCAGCTAAGTATGTTAGCATCTCGTAGCATTTCCTACCTACAGTCACTGTGATATCGGTGATTTAAAATCCAGAGCCAGGCATAAAAATACAGCGTTTAATAACCGTGCAACTGCAACCTTTGCATTAAAGTTCATCTATAAGCCCATCTGTTCCACTTATCCTGCCAAACGGTCACTGATCTGTTAGTTTATTTGTTCAATCCTTATCTGAGGCTTGTTCTAGCACTGCCTATCTGGTAGACTAAATTAGACCTGGGCTGTTTAGTCAGACTTCAAACACAAAAAGCTCTTTTAAAAAAAAAAAAAAAAACAGTAACTTGATTGAATGCATGTAAATCTAATAGAATTTAGGGGATTAGGGGATATGAGAAGCAGGCCATCTTGGCAAAGCTGAACGTTCACTCAGAGCAGAGTCATGTCTGGAAAATGCATCAGCTGAACATGAGGGTGTATCCTTTACATTTGCCACTTAAAATCATAGGAGAAAAATTGCAGGTTTCAAAGCACTTAGCTGTTTAAAGGATTTCCATTGTTCATTCACCCAGCCTCTCCACGCTTCTTCACCAGATGAGAATTCTGCAGGCCAGCCTAGTTTCCATTTTTTGGTGCATAGCTGGTGCCTGTCGTCACCCAATTAACAGGAATTAAAAGTCTGAAATGAGCGATTATTATTAATGGGAGTGAGTTCTCCACGCGGCACTTAGCCGTAGGCAACACACGAAGGTCTGATGTGAATACGCAGGGAAAGGCCTAGCTCAAACATGCTGGAAATCGAACGCAAATGGACCTCTAGTCGTAGTTTATGTACATGTGAAGCTGATGCGCTGGGGTTTGCCGTAGTAATCAGTGCTGTGAGATTCAAATATACAAGTAAAGTCAGCCTCTTAATGACAATCATTCGCTGGAATCTAAACATGGAGTGAAATGTCGGTGCCTGAGTGTGTGTAGCTAAATGTGATACTCATTCCCTCTTAGGAAAGTCGTTCTTCAACATTCTGGGAGCCGCACTACTCGATTTAGTAGATCACAACCGAATAATGCATTGCTTATTATATTCCGTGGGTGTGGGAAACACCATAAAGCTCAACTGTCAAAGAAAAAAACGAACGCATTGAATTGATTAATATGTCCATAGTTGCTTCCCCATTAATTTTTCTTTCAGCACAATGAATTTTAGAGCCGAGGCTGGGAACATGAAGGGGAAAAAAAAAATGCAGTCTGTCGTTATAAGTTTTAAGTTTCTTCTTTTCTCAGCACTGGCTCTGACTGAATACATGTGCACAGACGAAGTACTCTGAACGTCATCCATCGACAAGCCGACTGCGAGAGAACATTTGTCTCAAAGTATCAGACAAAGCTGACAGGATCTATTAAACGTGCACCTATAAAACAACATGGAAGCAGGCAGGCCAAATTTTCAGACGTGCAACTCCATCTTAACGCTTTCCAAACAAGTGCAGTGAGATCCAGTGCCAAACAATAACAACCGCAGTAAATGGGAAGAGTGCATGACCTTTGGCTACGAGACAAGACTCATAAACATTTATTTGAATTCAAGCAAACCGAAAATACCGCCCTGTGCGATTACAAAATTCCTCTGCAGAGATCATGCTGTGAGCAGTATGTGACCTGTGTGTGTGTGTGTCTGTGTGTGTGTGTGTGTGGGGGGGGTTTGGAATGCATGGTGAGGTCACACATTCAAACCGCAATCATACATTCGTATAAGCGTGTGTATATATTATAGATATGTGGCTGAGATTTATGTGAGAGTGAGTGTGGGGGGGGCAAACCATAATCTTCTGCCTGGACTTCTGTTCATCCGAATGAGGGGCCGTCGCGGACGGGAAAAAGCGTCAAGCGTGAACTGGCCCAAGGAAGCGCGTGGCTCAGTGTGCACATGTCGGAGAAGACAGCTCATATCTGAACATTGTATACTCTTAATTTTGACTTTGCTCTTCGGACACTAAAATTAACCTCGAA
>JAOYFF010000106.1:2435075-2445305 GCA_025773925.1 Cryptomyrus ogoouensis | reverse complement strand
TCTAGGTCAAACTGGTTTGTTCGACTTTCAAGAAATTCGAGTTCTAGTGAGTTCGAGAACCGAGGTACCACTGTGTACCACATTGGTTGCTGTGCTGCTGTGTTACACAGGAAACCCACAGCCTTTCCTAAACGGCACCGTTGTACTGGCTAACGTTAAACAGCAGCAGCGACAGCCTGGTCCAGCCCCCTCGTACCTCCAGCTCCTGCTCCTGGGCCGCGGCCTCCTCGCTCTCCTCATTGTGCTCTCCCTCCGCCCCCGAGGCGTGCCGGGTCATGCGGTGCTGGGTGAAGTCGCTCACCTGAAAACAGGTATCAAACGGGGGATGAGAGGAACCTCTGAATTTCTCGTGGTTCTCCGGCGGCGTGCGACCGGGAGCCACCACCAGAGACGGGACTCACCTGCAGGACTCGAGTCGGCCCGTCGGGAAGCACCTGCACCGAGAGCACCCCGGAGCCTGGGCGCATCTTCTGGTTGACAAACTGCTGCGCGGGGGGGAGGTCCAGGAGTGCTAGATTGGGTCCGAGCACGACCTCCGCCCCGTCGTATAGCCCGGGAAGCCCGCCCTTGACCTGGAGAACACACGAGCCTCTTTAAGGTGCTACGTGGTCCTCTTGATTTCTACTTACAGACGGTCACTCATATACACATATATTATATGAACAAAAGCATTGGGACACCTGGCCATTACACCTACAGGAACTTCTATGACATCCCATTCTAAATCCAAAGGCATCGATATCGATGTTCCCCCTTTGCGGCTATAACCGCATACAAAGACATTTTGTATAACTCGGTGCTTCTAACTTTGTGGAAACAGTTTGGGGAAGGCCCTTTTCTGTTCCAACATGACTGTGCCCCAATGCACAAAGCAAGGACCATAAAGACATGGTTGGGTGAGTCTGGTGTGGAAGAACTTGACTGGTCTGCACAGAGCCCTGACCTCAACCTCATCAAACACCTTTGGGATGAACTAGAACATAGAGATTGCAAGCCAGGTCTTCACGTCCAACATCAGTGCCTGACTTCACAAAAGCTCTTCTGGATGAATGGGCAAAGATTCCCACAGACACACTCCAAAATCTTGTGGACAGCCTTCCCAGAAGAGTGGCAGCTGTTATAGCTATAAAAAGGGGGGGCCGACTCCATATTGATGTCTATAGATTTATAATGGGATGTCAAAGTTACTGTAATGGCCAGGTGTCCCAGTACTACTGTCCATATAGTACAGCTGCTAGTGTGGTGGGCACTTTGACAGACACCAACCTGAGCCACCAGTCTGGGCAGGCCACACGTGAGCATGCCAGAGCAGAAGTGCCACGTCTGAGTGGTGCTCCGTCGCGGGTCTGGTCTCCTCAGCATGAGAGGCTCGTAGCTGGAAACGGGGGGGGGGAGAACACGGTTCTCACAGACCAGCCAACGTGTTCCTCATTAAGCTCACACAAGCTTCACTTCTATCATCAGCAGATGTTCGCAAGCACTCTTTAGGTCTTCAGTTTCATAAACACTGGAGAGATGGCAAAGATCTCTGAAGAAAGGGCTAATATCCAGAGGAGACGGCGTTATATAATCAGGTGAACCCGTCGTGGACCTGGACAAAGTATCTTCTGCCACTCAGGAGGAAATGCAAGGGAAACTACTTTTCAGAAGAAATGGGTGACATTTTACTCTGTACTTGAGGTTTACGGAAACTCCTGCACTCTTTTAAAGCCAGGAAAAACATATCTGGTTAAACTGTAACCTTGTTAAAACCTAAAGCACAACATGTGATGGCAATTTTACCATTTGCATTGTTGTGATAGAAGGGTCACGTATCTATCCAAAAATTTAATATTTTTCATATTTGAAATGCACCCGATATACGGATCTCTCTTCAGACACCATTCCAAATGCTGCTTAATCAGGCTTCATGAAGCCTGCAGTTTCAGTAATGAGTTACACCATAAACAATTACAAACAGAATAATTGGTTCCAGCCTGACGGTACACAGATCGTGACAATCGTAATGATTCCCACCTGTTGTCAGTGACGGCAGCCAATCCCGCAATATCAAGGACGAGGGAGGAGTGGAGAGGGCGGGGCTGGGCGGGTTTACTCTGAGGGGGGGAGGAGCCTTCGTGACAAAGCATGCCCGAACCAGTCATCCTCCACAGCTGAGAGCGCTTCCCTGGTTCCTGGGCGATGAAATGCCACACATGTGCAGGAGACCCAACACTGCTCTCCCACTTCTGACCATGACTGAGAGCAACATCTTACCTTCTTCTTCAGGATGACTCTCTGGGTCTTGGTCTCCACGTCCAGCACTAGCTGAGCACATCCCACAGCCCCTTTCTTCCCGACGGGCCTATTCTCAGCATCCCTGCAACACATGTTCACACTTTTAATCAACAGGCCATGTGTCTCCATCCTTCCATCTGCCTCTGCACCACTGTGACACATAATCAGACCAAGCATGGAAACCATCTGGGTTCCGAGCCGATGTCTGTCACATGTCCCCTGGCACGAGTCCCAGACCTCCATAACATCTCACAGCAGTTCACAGGGTGGATAACCCTCGTTTATTACATAGAAGTATCACAGAAGACGACATTTATGAATCACAATCAGAAAACTGGTGAACATTTAGAGCAGTGTTTCTCAACCTAGTCCTCAGGGACCTCTAGACACATTTTTGCTGGCTGGGGCAGCTGCCAAGGACCTGTTTGAGTAACACTGGTTTACAGTGAGAGCCGATCTCACGCTTACTCAGAGAAGGTGTATGTGGCCGCTATGTAGATGAAGTTTTCGTAGTAGAGCTTGTTGTATTCCCGAAAGAAGTTCATGTCCGCTGTGACCTCAGACGACCCTGCCCCCTTGACTGTGAGGCTGAGGTAAGGGGGGAGTGTGGGCTCATCGCAGGCATATTCCAGGACGGCTCCGGCCTTCACCTCCGTGTGCAGGCGAAGGTCAATCACACCATGTTGCCAGAACTGGATGGGCACCTGGAGATAGATGAGAAGGTGAGCAAGTCGCTTCTGATGGGCAGATGAGGAAACGCCGGTTGAGGACTCGCTATAGCCTGAGGCAGCTCATGCACATCATCAGAAAACGAGAACTGAAGAGCAATAAATGATACCACTCAAGATCATCCATCTGTCCATCTTCCAAACACTTATCCATTACTGGGTCAGTAAGCTGCCCAAGACTGGTCCAGCACACAATTTGGTAACTGATGCAAGTTGAGTAAATTTTCCTTCTCTTGAAAATCGAATAGGAAACAAAAAGTTCAAACACATCAAGCCACACACAGCTACTGCATCCCTACAGCCGTAAAGCAACTCGCATTTCAGAGGGAATAAAAAATAATCAATGTAATAAATAAGTTCTTCCCAATATTGGCAAAGTGGACTTATCTTTTTTTCAATTCTTCTGTGAAAACCACTTTGTGACATTTCTAATGATAAAAATGTGACCTATTACATTATTACATAAAGTCCCATTCACTGGTTGGTGCTTATCTGACTGATACTCTTGGAGATGCACCCCTCACCTCAGAGATGTTGTCAATACGGAAGGGTGGTGGCAGCTGGTCGGTGTCAGTGAAGGAGATCTGATAGGTTGCCCCCTTGAGGGTGATTTCAGCCCGAAGAAAGAAGCAATTTCCTAAAGTGTCCCTGATAAAGATTTGTTATAGAAATCAGCCTTTCATGCTTATAATAGGCACAAAATCAGTCATCAAAGGGAACAGATATTGGCTGTTTTGAGGTTCCACAGTTAACATATATGAATAAGAACCACAAGGTCTCTAATAACATTGAGCAACACTTTTACTACCTTTTATATACTGCTTGTATTCATACATTATCATGGTGAAATAAGCTCTCGTTGCAATGTAAACAAACTGCACATAGGTCACATCCAAGCCTGAGGTCAACCCAAGTTTGTGGTGAGGACAAGCTCTGACGCCATACCTCATGTTGACATGGAATGACTTGGGCTTGTTGACCTCAAAGCCTCCTGACCAGGTGCAGTTCTGGTTGTCCATGAGACGCACACAGAGCAGCTGATCATAATCGTTCCTGGGCCAGTGGAAGACCACACTGGAGCCAGGAAGAGTTGATATGTAGCCCTCTGGGTTGGCAGTGCCCTGAGACAGAAACTTAATAACTATGGAGCATGGTCATCAGCCTGTCGGTACTCAGCAGCACAGTCAGGTGACATAGTCATCATCGTCATCTTCACTCCACTTATCCTAGTTTCCATAATTTCAGAAGGTTTTTTTAGGTTAATCAGCACAAGATCCAACACTCACCTTTCCTCGAGCAAACTCCCGTTGGGAAAAAGCAAGTTTGTGGGAGGACCGGTTGTCCAGCAGATATCGGGGGGCGAAGGTGACGATGTGCGTGTCCCGATAGCGACCCTTTCCCTTCCTCACGTTGATGCCTGCAACCATAGCCAAGAATTCAGCGACTGCCACTGGATCAGCAACCCCTCATGCCTCGACAGCGACTCGCCTATGTTGTAGATGAGTCCGGGTCGGTTCCCAGGCTGGATGACCTTGACTGCCCGCACCCCACTGCCTCCGTCCAGAGAGAAGCCCTGGCACCAACCCGGGACGCCATCTGGATGGATGCCCTTCCCAATCCGCATCGTGCACCTGTAAAGAAAAATTACACTGAAGTAAAGGAAGGAAGTCACTTGTGCAAAACATACAGCAGGATGTTGTTAATGGATCTCTTCAGGAACGTACCTTGAAGGTACTTACACGTACATGAATAGGTAACCTATAGGTCATAAGGCCCCCAAGACTAATATAAGGAGTATTACTACTATCATGTTAATCCATTGGGGGAGGGGCACCATACATGCTAGGCTGCTCCTTGTCCGTGTAGCAGAAGAGCAGAGGGCTCAGACTTCTCGCCAGCTCGTGCTCCTCAAACTGCCCGGCTGCATCAGTCTTCCCGTTGTCCTGGCGAAAGATCAGGGGGAGCCCTGAAAGTATGGGGGGAGGGGAGTGGAAAGTAGTATCAAGGCGAACAATCGCCACTGCACACATGGGCTTATGTTTTAAGGTCAGTGTAGAATCCTTTCCTCAAAATTAATTTTTATGAATCAAGCCCACTAATGCTAAACATTTCATCCCACAGGGATCAGTTCTAGGTCCATTTCAGTTTACTTTGAATCGTCTACCACTTGGTAACATTATTAGAAATCATGTTGCTTGGTTCCATTGTTATGCTGATGATATACAGTTATATATTTCTGTCAAACCAGACATCTTCTAGACATCTGGTACTGGATGGCTAAAAATTTCCTTATGCTAAACACAGAGAAAACGGAAGTGCTGCTAATTGGTTCCAAGGTGGCTTGAAATAAGTTTTACAGCCTCATCCTTGGTGGTCTTCCTGTTGATCCTAAGACATTGGTCAGAGATCTTGGTATCCTGGTTGATTTAGATCTATGTTTCGATGCTTACATAAGCAGTATTACTAGAACCGTGTGAAAAACGTATCCATGCCTTTATAAATATGAGCTAGTACAAAATGCAGCAGCCAGAGTTTTTACAAAAGCTAAAAGAAATGCCCATATTAATCCTGTCCTATGCTCCTTGTGATGTCCCTACTACCTGTGACGTTCTTCCTGCCTGCCCTGCTGCCTGTGATTCTGCATTTCCACCCTGACTTAAACTTGAGCGCATAAAATCAGGACTTTGCTAATTTGACTTCTTCTGCTGGCCCCTAGAGTCTGGTTCCTCCCAAGATTTCTTCATACTACTGTGTTTCTCATTGCCACTGTCGCCTCTGGCTTGCTCACTGCAGGCTTTTGGCAGGGATAGCGTTGCCCTATTAAAAACAATGTGAATTGTGAAAACGCACTATACAAATAAAAATGAGTTCAATTAAATATGAATCAAAAACAAAAATTGGTTTAAAAGCCATATGCTACTTGATCGTACGATATAGATATAGCCCATTAAGCATGTATGGATTGGTCACAAGTGGTTGCAGGTGGCATACCGGTTTTGTTAATGAGCCAGTAGGGGGAGGAGATGAGGATCTTGAGGGCTCCCTGGGCGCGGAGCACGATGCGGATGGTCAGGCACAGCAGGCGCTTATTGGTGTCATACAGCCGCATCCGCACCACGTAGTTCTGGGTTCCCGGTGGGATCAGCAGCTCCTTGCATATGGGGAAGTTCTCCAGCAGCACGCCTGCCGGGAGAGCACGGAGCAGCCAGAATTAAGGCTAACGTGCTACACGGGGAGGGGGCGGGCACAGCCTCAGCCATGGACATCAAGTGCAGAACACCCTTGAGTTCTGGTAAGACCTTTAAGATCTCTGAATTTGTTCACCTCCCTTTCAGTCTAGACATCATGGTTTATCTGGCAGTTGCAAACCCGAGTGGACTCAGTGTCAGACAGAATCATATGACTGAATCTATCCAGGAATAAATGACACCTGTAGCTCAACTAAATCCCAGAATATGACCCTAAACCCAATAGGAAGTATGGGTCGGAATACGTAGCTATAGATATATACATGCAATAAAATAAACGTTGTGAAGATGCTTTGTCAGTTTTCTATTTTGCCTGTTTATATAGCTAGTTATTTTGTTCGACACACCAATTAAGAGTGGTGAGAGAAAGAAGGATTTGCAAAGCATTGGGAGGGATTACCATGTGCAGTAAACCATTTGCACTGCATCACCTAACTAGTTTTTATTGGGCTGTCAAGCAATTATTGGTAAGGCAGAACTTTTTAGTGCTAGAGCATTATTTAAAAATCCCACCACAACAGTCCCCCCGACAAAGAAATAAATAAGACCGTATACAGCACAGTAGAGGTCATAGAGATGGTACTTGATTCCTGAATGGAAATCAGGAAAGTCCCATGCAAACATGCATGGTGCATAATCAGTGAAGGTGGGGCAAAGAGAGTTGGGTCAGTGACCTTGGGTTGGGTTACAGACATGGAGACTAGAGGCACTGAACAAGCAAATGGTGGTAGACATGAAGGAACGTGAAGGAGATTTTTTAATACAGAATGGAGTACTATATGAACACCCACCCACTGCTTCCAAGACATCCAGATTCAGTACTTATGAGTGCTCTTCATCTACAGCTTCTCCAACCCACTAGTCCCCTTCACAGAGCAGAGTAACTCCAGTGACCACAACGTTCAAAGCCTCATTTCTCTCTTCAAGGATTCAGCAGCATGACTCTTCTCGGGTTTTTAGCTAACCACTAGCGGTAGCCTAGCTAAGAGCTTTCCCCGGGGGCCTCACCCAGCTCCATGTTCTGGGAGGTATCTGCAGCGTGCAGCACGGCCTCCCTTCCGGGCTTCATGGTGCCCTTGATGGTGGTGCCCTTAATGTAGTAGTTGAGGTCACACGGCAGCAGGTTGGCCAGGACCAGCGTGGGCAGCAGGTAGATGGTGTGGCCAGGCTGCCGGTATATCTGCTTGGGTGCCCCTGGCACGGCCTTCGCGGGCTGCTGCTCAGGGTAGAACTCCTTCTTGATCACCACGCAGAATCTCAGAGCCAGAAACATGAAGCCGTTTACTAAACCCACTGGATCTATTCAAATTCATGTGCCTGAACTTGACCTGAATATGTTTGTCATCAGCAGTCATACTTGATTGTCTTAAGCTACAGAAATAGTGTCCTTATTTCAGGAAGGGCACTAGGTCTCCTACATGATGTTCCCATCCACAGGCAGTCCTTTGCCTTGGGCACAGCCATTGTACCTGAAGCTGCGTTTGAGGTGGTCCTCATAGTCCACCGACTGGCACTCCCTCTTACTGCTGCTGACTTCGCCGGGTCGCTCTACAGTGGTCCAATGGATCGGAGCCTTGCAGAAGAAGAGGCCCAGGCCTTTGGGCCGAGCCTGCAGCCTCCAGGAAGTGAGGTGCAGGGGCACAGCAAGGGACTCGCCAGGCAGGATTGGGGGAAGAACCACTGGCTCTGTTGGCGATGAGGAATGAGTGTCGGCTTCAAGCATCCCAGACTAAGTAAAACTTCACTTCACTTACTGTCCGGGCTAGAAAGGTGAAACTCACTGTCGGGGGCAGACGGACTGTCCAGGCGAACCTCCATGGGGACCTCCAGCCGGTTTTTGACCATGAGCGCTGAGCGTACTGTGATGACCTTGCGTGCGCTGCCTTCCATGGTGATGGAGAAGACCACTCTGACTGGTGGAAGGGCCGAGAACTGGAAGGCAGAGGACAAAGAAACCACAGATAGAAGGCTTCTATGAATTCAGAGGATTCTGTTAAATCTGGGCAGACAGTGAAAGTCTCTGACAGTTTCAATAAGAATTCTACCTTAGGCAAGTTCCACAAAGATTTTTATGAAACAAAGATGGACTTACGTAGACGTGAGGATGTATAATGTTGGTCCGACTGATTGGGCTGCCAACCTAGTGGATGAAAAGCTGATCAGTTTTTATATTATGTACAAAAAACAGAAGGATAAAAAGATACAGTTCCTTTGAGCTTGCGTCACACCGCAACACCTAAAAATGACTTTGGCAGGTCTCTGCTTTCAGATCAAATCAAAGAGTCACTATAACAACAAACAGCACTGTCTACCCTAAGCAGAAAGACCGGAATTCTCCATACTTATTCCACAAGAATGAGGTGGTTCCCAGAATCTGAACAACAGAGTGAGATGTTAGTTTCAAGCCAGATGAGAGGGACTCACGGTGCTGGACTGGTTGTTACGATCAGGGGCAGCGTAGCGGAAGAACACCCCCACCTTGTCCACGGAGACAGGCTTTACCTGCTCCCAGCCTCCCACACGAACCAGCAGCTGATGCAGCTTCAGGTCATGGGTGTGCCTGGAACAAGGTTAGCCAAACTCAAAACGAGCAGGACACTGCCACAAATCTGCCAGATAAAGACCAAGGCTGCTCCTCAGAGGTCAAAGACAAACCACTGCTACTACCACAATACCCAATGTTCAATCTATGTCTAGAACAAAGATGAACATTATCAAATAAATAAAAACATTCCTCTATCCATTCATTCATCCATCCTCTGTACCCACTTCTATTCTGGATCACATGTGATCTTAAAACAAACAAATATATTAATTGTTAAACAAACAGGGAAAATTTAGCAACAGCAGGAAAAGATTTGTGTACAAAATCCAGGAGGGTCCAACATTAAACAGGTAATAATGGCACCAAACATTCCCAACTGTATCGACCACAACATCCACCAGGAGAAGCAGATGTATGGATGGATAAGTATTCAAATATTTATGGGCATTATGCTCTGAGCTTGACAGTCACGGACCCCACACCCACCTGTGCCTCAGTTTCTCCCGGGCCTCAAACTCAAAGGGGATTTCCTCTCCCGGCAGCACCTCCCGCCACTGGCTGACGTTGTGAGTGTCATCCAGACCCGGCCCATGGGAATCAGAAATGGAATCTGCACTGCCACTGTGCGACAGCGCCACCCTGTGGGCAAAAAAGTGCTTCTTAATATCAGGGCCACAGCAAGCAAAGTCGGATGCTTCTAGTGGACATACAGTTGAAAAGGTCACTGACTCTAATCCCAGGAGATGTACTTGGTCTGAAGCCCAATGATGTACATATTTAAAATCAAACTATGTCAGCAGCATGCAAAAAATGGTCTTAATAATTGATACTTTATATTGATCTTGAGTATATTGAAATTGTCTTTATGCCTCCTTGAACTTGCTCTTCTTTGGTGAAGTAAGCTGTCTGTGAAGGGCAACCACCCATAGCGGCGCCCAGGGAACTGGGGGTTAAGGGCCTTGCTCAAGGACCCGCAGACGTGCTGAGGCTGGGTTTGAACCAGCAACCTTCTGATTACAGCCACACAGGCTCAGCCCACTGAGACACACACTGGCTCCCTAACAGACACCTTCTGTGTTATTTGACTAAGCTACTCTCTAGTACTGATATGCAATGATGTGAGAGGTGGGATTACTGTGCACCACTGTCAATCACAGTCTGGGTCACTGTCAGAACCAATTAACTGCCCAATGGGAAGCAGGTTAAAAAAGTCAGAACCTGCCTGCACACAACAATTGCACAACTATCACACCTTGATTTTAGCAAGCAAACCCTCTCTTTTTCAATAATGTTAGTATGTCTTTTTCGTTCTCTTTCGTTCACTCTCTTTCGTTTGTTCGTTCTCTTTCCTTCCTTGCTACGTTAAGGAAAGTCTACTGGTTCTCCACTACCTCAACTCATCACCTCAACACCATATTATTATGTTATGTTA
>JAOYFF010000106.1:2424753-2434975 GCA_025773925.1 Cryptomyrus ogoouensis | reverse complement strand
AACGTTGTTTCGTTTCACTGTGTACTACCTGTATATGGTTGAAGTGACAATAAAGCCTACTTGACTTGACTTGACTTCATTCTCTTTCATCCGTTCTTTTGTTAATTTTTTTCGTTCATTCTCTTTTGTTCTTTCTTTCTTTGTCCGCCCTTTTCCCTGTTTTTGTATTATTCTGTATTAATGATGCTATAATGTACCACAATGTACCCATGCAAATGGCCTTGGGATGACTCTGTTGTGAAAGGCGCTACATAAAAACAAATTGAATTGAACTGAATTGATTATACTCTCATTCCTTCAAATCATATAACAGTATTATTGTTCATTACATAAAAGTCATGTGTAAAGGAGCTCCATCAGTTCACAGTGACACAGTGTCTAGGTCTGTGCCCTGGCACCCAGTGAAGGATGGGACCTCACCTGGTGGGCGTGGTGGTGAGGGTGGCGAACCACATGGTGCATCCAGTGTGGTTCCGCAGGGCATAGGGTACAAACGGCTGCCTCCGTTTGGACAGCTTGACATCCACTGAGGACCGGAAGGAAGTAAAGAGGACTATGAGAACCAGGCTTTGTATTGGGCAAACCCATGGGAATCTCAGCAAATTCACCGCCTGTTTGGGCCCAGTTCACTGCATCCACTGCATCTACAACTGGCTGTCCAAATACAGCTTTACATTAATCTAAATCAGTGTTTCCCAATCCAGTCCTCGCAGACAGTTCATGTTTTTGCTCCCTCCAAAAAATGTGGATTGTCTGTGGGTCCCCAAGGACCGACTGGGAAATACTGATCTAAATAGTTAATCATGTGGTCAGCCTCAAAGTAGGATCAAAAAAATGATTTACATTTCCATTTTGCTCCAAAGAATGTCCTACGTGCCTATCCTGACAAAATGTACGACGACGCAGTGTAAGCAATAATGAGGACAGGGAACAAACACACCGCCGAGTGAGAGAATGGCGGGACGACACACTGACAAATGAGCCAACTTAAACTGGGGAGAAGGTTGTTAATCAATCATGAAACAGAAACAAAGGCAGAAAAAGTATAAACAAACAAGCAAACAAACATAAAAAGCGACTGAACCAAGAAAAAGACCTGCAGACCAAGCGATTCGCTGCATGGCGACTTGCACAAGTATCGTACACATTCCCACAATGAAAGCTAAGGATGCTCGTTTTCATGGCTTACAAAGCTTACAAGAGCCTCCATTCTTTGTAAGCTTTGTAAAGCCCCATTTTTATTAACGAAACTGCCGATGAATGGCACAGAATCATCCGGCAAGGCTGAGAAGCAGCAGGCCTATCGCACATACGGCACGGCCGGGACAAAGGCCCGCTCAGTCTGAGCACTGTACCTCTGGCACGAATCTGCTGCTCGAGACAAGTCAAGCTGGCTGAGCTCCTAGTTCTAAGGTAGAAAAGAGGAAGACCTGACAGCAAGGAGACAGAGAGTTAGAGGGGAGAGACGCACGCATGTGACAAGGAAAGGAGGGGAGAGGAGGACAAGAAAAAAGCCAACGCTGTGCTAGACTCTCAAAGGAAACACCAAGCCGGCGATTGGCCCAATTGGCCAGACTGCTAAACAAAGGGGTGTGTCCCAGTAGTGGACACAGCCACACTGCGACCTTCAAAAGACCTTCAACAGATTTCTCAGCTGTATGAACATCTCGGGCCTGTACTAAACATGAGCTTCAGAAGGCCCCGTGGGCCGAGCCCTGATAGCCACACCCATGGGGGTAAATTATGGGGGGGGGTTATAACCACCCCAAGAATCAAATCTAGCCAGTACAACCCCCTAGAGCACCTTAAATGGTTGGAAACCTCAACACCCCCTCAATGGTCAACCCAAAGTTATGCCCTTGGCCACTGCAGAATTATGTTTAACACTAAAATCAAAGGCAGAGCATCTCACACCTGTATAAATATCTATTGTATTTAAATGTTACCACTGGATTTACATGCTAAAAATGCAGAGACTTACTCTGGCCAACAGAGGGCGGGTCCACAGAGGAGCCCATCCAGGGCATGGGTGCGGAACAGGGGGACGTCACCCCCTCATCCTTCTCCTTGCAGTAATCAGCGAGCCAGGAGCTCTTGGTGGTGCTGTACTGCTCTGTGGGTTGGGGGGGGGGGGGGAAACCAAGCAGAAATTTTAAACAGAGAGACTGGATGTTATTGCAGGCTAAGGCTCTGCTTTGAGTCTCTGAGTCCATATTATCTGAATTCAGGACTCAGACACTTTATTGCTGGTGAGGACAAACATACCAGAATGGTTTGTGGTCCGATGCCAAACATGAACATAACAATAATATCTGACATTCAAGAGAAACAATTCATGGAACAATATGTATGAAAATAAATGGATGAAAATAGACAATAGATTTACAGCAGATTATTTTTGAGAACACACAGCGCAAGACAAATTAAGATCAGAACTAGTGCAATAAAAAAAAATGGGGAAGAAAAACGTTCATAGGAGTGCAAGTTAATATGCAAGTTATACCATGAAGTACACCATGAAGATATCAGACGGGCATTTGTCACATTGTTGGAAACTGAACTTGGAAGCTTCCGGTGAGAAACCTGACAAACTAAAATGCAGCGTAGTGACTGATGGAAGAATGCTGACCTTTGACCCTCGGCAAGGACTAGGGTTGAAAATTCTGAGAATTTTCCTGTTAATTTCCATATAACCCAGTTAATTCCAATGGAAAGTTTCCAACTTGGAATATCTTCAAAATTCCCCAGCTCAAGTTCCCATGCAACGGAAAGTTTCTAGAAACCTTGCAACCCTACTGAGGACTCACCGAGTAAGACGGAGGTGATGTTGACGTCCAGTCTCTGCTTGGCCCGCACGCTCATCCTGAGCCGTGGGGGGTGCAACCGCCCCGCCGCCTGCTGCTGCCAGGTGAGGGAACATGACCAGGGCTCGATGAAGGGCTCCCAGCCTGGGGGACACAGAGGGAGGGGGCAATTTGGCTAATGGGCACGTAGCTACGCGACGCGCTGGGCGACGAGCCCTGAGGGGGGGGGCGGCTTACCGGACAGCTCGCGGTTATAGTAGTCTCCGGAAAGCGTGAAGCTGGCGTTGCCTTCCTGGGTGGAGCCGATACGCTGCAGTACATAAAGTCCTGAAGAGACATGATTAAGGCAGTTAGACATGGAAACACCACTCTCACAGCAGTATGGGCAGCTCAGATGACAGCGTTACCCACTGATCTCACCCATTCATACAGCCGGATCCTTACAGGAGCAGATCCGCTTAGAAATCGAAACCTCAAATTGGAATAACTGATGTCAGGTTCTGCAGCATCCTGCTCTGAACTGACTATCAGCTGTGCTGTTGTACCACTGCAAAACTGCCACCTGTTTCAACATTTGAAATTATGTTGTAAATCTTCAACTTTTCATACTTATTTAAACATAGCTGCATCTGTTATTTGTTAATATTCATATTGTTAGCCAGTAGGAGGTCACAACCAGCCGGGAACCTGTTTCAGGCAGCACAGGGCACAGAACTGATGACATGCTGGACACACGGCCATTTCCATTCCATGGCCATTCTTAGTGTAAAAATAATGCGCAAAATCTTCCCTGGTGCACATGCTTCACCCATCATCCATCAGCTGCCTGATCTTTCGGAATGGGTCGCTTCTGGAACTCACGCGAGAAGGTGAGCTCGGCCAGCGGGACGTCGCAGTCTAGGCAGTCGTCGATGAAGCAGATGCACACGTTCTCGGCCTTCACTTCCACCCCGGAGAGGGGGTGGCTGGAGTGGCCCTCCGAGTCGGCCCCGCCCTCTGCTGACGAGGTGGCCATCTCAGCATTCTCCAGCAGCCACGTGGCAGCCTGGTCCAGTTGCCCTGACGAATCACAGCCCACATGATGACACACGCCCATGTTTCACAGTCACGACTGGACAATGGTTCCACAGTGATAATTAACAATTGTGGGCTATGAGTAGAAATTCAAACTCTGATCATTATATTTACCAGTTAACACATCAGATTGTTTTTCAAAGGGAATGGGCACTTCTGACTACAGCAATCCCTTGATTTGTGGTAATTCACTTTTTTTGTCATAATGGATCATCAGGTTTAATATCAGAAGTTCAATTTCCTCAATATGTTTTTCAGCCATAGCATATACTGTGATTCACATCAACATTATCATTTAAGCCAAACATTGTGTGTAAAAAAAAAAAAAAAAAAAATCTGCACAATTTCCTCAGCACGACTGTTTCCAGCCAAAGAATGTCGTGTGGAATAAATTAGACAAGTGCGCCATGTGTGAAGTATAGAATAAACAGGCTATTGAAAAGCATTCAGTCTTTGTTATAGCATTTGTATCATCTTGGCATTTCATTGTTTTTTCATATTTAGCCTTTGATATTTTTTCTAGATTAAAATGCTCTGGTGATAAAAAAATATTTGGTTTTTTGGTGGTGAAATAATTTATATATTTAATATTTAATATAATGTAAACAGGACTTTGGTCTGCATTTTTCTGTACGAGGCAGCGAGTCCCCTGGCGACGCGGCGCTGCCTGCGAGCAGAGACGCCCACCTTTGCAGAGGATGAGGGCCCTTCGGCAATCCTCCTTCTTAAAGCCCAGGTCCTGTAGGCGGGCCAGCTGGCCCTCTGAAGACGAGAGCAACGTGTTATTCACCTTGAAGGTCTCTCATCCACCCTGGCCCTCCTGTCTTCCATGGTGTCCCACTCCTCCTTCCCAGAATTCCTACTCTTGGGAGTGGAAACATCACCCTGTGATTTGAGGGAATCCTTCAAAATCCTCCGGCAGCTACGAGGTCTCCTTAGGGGATGCCGAGTAGCTCAGTGGGCTAACTCTGTGCGCCTGGGATCGGAAGGTCGCCGGTTTGAACCCCCGGCCCCATATCTGTGGGCCCTTGAATGAGGTCCTTGGCTCCCAGCTCCCGGGGCGCTGCATGATGGCTAACCCTATGCTGAGACCCACAAGCTATGGAGACCAAGATGGGGTATGCAGAGAGAAGCATTCCAATGTACCTATACTTCTGCAAATGGCAAAATTTCTCTCATCTTTATCCTTAACCCCATTGGTCAAACTGCAGGAGCAAATAAAACACCTCACATGTCAATACAGCTGCCCAGTTTACACATTTTTCCAACATCACTTTCCCGCAGGTGGCTGGTAAGGTACACAAAAGGGAGCTTCTGGTTATGCGACTGTACAGGAGATATCGCTGTTAACGCTTTTCTGTCCATTGCTTATTGTGACTATCGGTCAATACATGTGCACTGGGTGGCTGCCTGACACTGATCATAACCCAAATTGTAAGATGTTTGACTAATATTGTGGCATCATAGTGTAAATGGAAGTTTCTACAATGGATATAGTGGAAAGCTGAAAAAGATGCAAATATATGGGCAATAGAGGCTCTGTAACAATGACACTCATACCCAGTAAGGCCTGCGTCTTCTGCCTGAAAAGATCCTTCTGACTTGCAGAGGAATCAGGGCCGGCTGCAGATGGGCCCGGCGGCTTGCAGGGGGCGGGGTCACTGGGTGCCAGGGAGCTGGAGGTGGGGATGGACTTGGCGATGGCTAGGAAGAGCTGCACGTCATTGTAGGAGAGACGGATGTCCAGGGCCGGGAACTGAATCTGTAAAGAAAATGTTCTGGTGTTTTGAACATGGTATTAGCCAGATTTGAACTGGTGCCTCCTGACTAAATGCTTGCAACGCCTGCATACCTCCAGCAGAGGGGGGATGTCCTCCATGTTGAAGGCATCCAGGAGGCCGGAACTGCTCTGATAGGTGGGGCTTCCACAGAGCTCTACCTGCACATTGACGGGGTCGATGATGGACAGCGCCGTCTCCTGCTCGCTGCCGAGCCGGCAGGAGAACACCTGGGTACAGGGAGGGAGACACGTCCGCGGTCATCGGCGCTGACAGGAGGACAGGTACAGGATGCCGTAAAAAGCCACAGCATCACAGCTGTTTATCAAAGCAGCAGGGAACAGTTACAGTCAAGGAAAGAGCAATCGGGACAAACAGCACCTGCTCAAGTATTCAAAGTGAAATGTAGATAATCATTAGAGAACAGTTTAGAACTGGTACAAAAGCAGGAGCTCAGAAATGTGCTCAACTACTCAGCTCATGAGAAAAGAACCAAAAACATTTTCTACGGTAACATTTCTCTATAGACGAATAATACTCTTCTACACTCTTACAAGCCACTTTGTCAGTGTTTCCCAACCCAGTTCGCAGTGACAGACAGTCCACGTTTTTGCTCCCTCCTAGCTCCCTGCCAGACAGTCCATGTTTTTGCTCCCTCCTAGCTCCCTGCCAGACAGTCCATGTTTTTGCTCCCTCCTAGCTCCCTGACAGACAGTTCACATTTTTACTGGAAGCTGGGAGGGAGCAAAAACGTGGAAAATCTGCGGGTCCCTGAGGACTGGACTGAGAAACACTGCACTTGTTCATGGACATGGGCGTCACCAACCTCAATGCCAGCCAGGCTTCCGGAAAAAGGGCGGTCCAGCAGACGAGGCTTGTAGGTCAGCACAGTGGTGCCCTTCAGGATGATGGCATTGGTGTCCTGGCAGGAACATTCCTCCACCACCACAAACTCCGTTCCTGTGGCACAGCAGGACCGTCAAACACAAAGATGGGTATCTGGTTTTACTCAGCCGGGCTCAGGATGAATTTAATAACAACAATAATAATAACAATAATAATAATAATCGATACTTTATTGATCTGAATTGTCTTTACGCCTCCCTCAACTTGCTCTTCTTTGAAGAGAAAGCCGTCCGCAAAGGGCAGCCACCCGTAGCGGCGCCCAGGGAGCTGGGGGTTAAGGGCCTTGCTCAAGGACCCACAGATGTGCTGAGGCTGGGTTTGAACCGGTGACCTTCTGATTACAGGCACACAGGATTAGCCCACTGAGCCACATGCTGCCCCTTGAATTTAACTGCAGGTAGAACTAATACACCCAATAGGTAATGATAACTCTAACTCAAAAACAAAGAAGAAACTGTAATACTATGGACATTTGTGCATATCTTGCAGGGGATTCTGGGTAATCTGCTCAAAGAGGTAGACTCCCGTAAGCATTCTCTCTTGCTGCCTCACCCGTCACATTGACCTTGATCTCCAGGTGACGTTCCTGAGTAACCGGCACAGTGGACCTCTTGGTGACCACGCCACTCTTGACTGTCTTGGGCATCACAGCGGTGGGGGGGGCTCCCGCATCGCTGCTGCCACTGGGGCAGCGTCGTCTCCCATGGGCAGCGCCACTTTCGGCTGGCACACGCAGGAAGTCGCGCACCAGCTGAAGCCAGTCGAAGATGAGGAAGACGCGCAAGTTGTTCAGCACCACGGTGAAGCAGGACGAGTCCCGGGTGGACCTGAGCCAAGATGGGGGAGGGGGGGTACAATGTCCACACCGTCAGAAATATGGTACAGCCCGGGTACAGTTTTGTTCCCCAAAGTACAAACAATAATGCCCTCATTTCTGTACCTTAAAAGGTACATTTACTTACAGCTAGAGTACAGTGGCAGACCCGTGAGGGAACAGTCCCAGTGTCAAGTAACTGTACCATCAAAGGTAGAAACTGATCCTTCTATTCCATCAACTGGGTACCAACAGCACTTTTTTTTTAGGAAATTTATTTCCTAATTGGACCAGTTTAAATGACTATGACACTAACAAAGGAGATTAAAGGCACAGTAGGGCAGGACTGGGCATAGGACAGGACAGGACCAGGACCAGGACCAGGACCAGGACCAGGACCAGGACAGAACAGGACCAGGACAGTCAACGAACCTGTAGTGCAGCTCCATCTGCAGGGAGGCTCGGTTGGCCCCGGTCCTGGAGGGCTGCAGGATACAGTGGAACACGTTGCGCTTTCCCCCAGAGGCATCGGTGCCCGGCGCGGAATCAGGCCCCCCATAACGCGTGTCATACGCCAGCAGCGAGTGGGACACCAGGTTCACATTCTTGGACCCATTGGAGAAGCTCTCAAACAGCAGCTTGGACTTGCGGAAGTCGAACCTGCAGTGGCGGCACACCGGTCAAAGAACCGAACCCGCGAGCCTGTGGGGAAGCCGTTGGATAGCTCTGGAAGGACGCTACTGCAAGCAGTTAGTGTCCGCTAAGCGTAACAACGGCCAGGCAGCCACACCGCTGATGCGCTGCTCTTCAGTTCAGGATGGCTAACAAGGACGGAGAACAAAGAGCATTTAATTTGGATTCCCAGAGGCTGAACTGCCTACCTGGCCAAAGAGCGAGTCCAACCCACAGCAGCCGGAGTGTCGAGCAGCTCCAGGCTGACATCCATCATGTCAACGAGGAAGGACAGGCCAGTATACACATCCCCACTCAGCACCGTCTGCAAGGGCACCAGGAGAGGAAGACAGGGAACACGGGGGGGGGGGTGTTTGCATTTACAATGTTTCATTTTGCATTTTGTCAAATTAGGTACAGCACTGCAAAAACAAAAAACATGATTTTGGCTGTGTATTTGGGTCGAGTTTGAAATACAAAGCAGATCATAAGGCCAGGAAAAGCATTCCTCCTAATGGATCTTTTTTTGTGTGTCTGTGTGTGTGTGTGTGTTATGTATATATTACATCAAGGGGTCCAAATGTCCCCACAAGGGGAAACTCACAATCTGTGACTGCAATCAAAAAATAAAAATTGACAAATCTACTATTTTGTTTGGTTACTTATGGTTAAGGTTAGGACTGGGTAGGGGTTAAGGTCGTCATGTTTCCCCCAGAGAAATAAACAGTCAGTCCCCAAAAAAGGTTTTAAGAACATTTTAAATATTTAAAAAACAGTGAGCATAATCCACTCACATAATATTACTGTCGCACAATGACAACAATGTTTAATGATCTTTCTGCTGGCCTCTTTCCTATGATTAACATCTTTAATATTAACGTCCCGGACTGCACATTTGTGCTTGTGCTAAAAACCCAAAAACACCGTTCGCCATACATAGGTGCTGGGGTCCTGCAGGTTGTAGGGTCTGAGGAATTCCTCCACTGGTTCCCCCAGATTGTTCTCCAGGAGCCCCCGGATCAGCCGGTACCGGTCCAGGTCCAGGGAGCAGTGCACGGAGGACAGGCTGCCATGGATGGACATGTCTGGTACAGAATGGCTCAGCTCCCTGCAGCAGGAGAAGAGGTTCAGGCAAACCCTTTATCAAGTAAGGAATGAATCGACTTCTTCACACAACTGCAATGTTTCCTTAGAAATGGCACAGAGCATGAGTCATTCTCAGAAAGGGATTAAGCAGCATCCACCTTCAGGTCATGCAACAAAAGGCTTAGAGTCAGTTATTCGAAACAGCCGGCTGTACAAACAGGATAACGCTTATGCTAAGCCAGCAAGCTTGGCAGTGCAGGCACGGAAATGGGCCCCCAGCACAGGCATGGAAACAAGGGCCCCCAGCTCCCAGCACAGGCACACAGCTCACTTGTCCAGGTTCCTCTCCACCTTCAGGCTGAGGCGGCAACGCTCTGTCAGCAGGCTGCCCCCCGTGCGGCGCACCGAGTAGGAGGGGAAGAGCAGGTCGCCTTCCAGTGGCTTCCTGGTGCCGTCCCAGGACTCGCAGGGCAGCCGCTCCGCCGCAAAGATGTCCATCTCCTGCAGGTCCAGGGCGATGCAGTCCAGCAGGCACACGTGTTCCTCTGATGGCGGCACAGAGGTCAGAGGTCAGAGAGTCACAAGGACGGCTGGATCCAAAGTCATTTTTAGATCAATTTGCACTTGTCCTGCGTTTTTTGTAAGAAGTGAGAGCGCAAGTTCCTAACAGCACATATTTTACTATGTTAACAAGTAATTTTATCGTTTATATAATTCGCTTTTCAGATGCTTTATGACATTAATTAACGGGCAGTGATGATTGCCCATTAGTCAAGCTTTGTAAGCTGAATAATTAATTTGCCAATTAATGATGCCCTGAACACCCAGGGTAGAATCTTATTAATGGTGTATTTTATGATCACAAGGAGCCTGGGGGCTTGATGAAAATGGGTCATTCAAAGGGAGCATCTCCTAACCTTCCCAGCGTAGAGTAATGCTGAGCTGGGTTTTTCCACAGCAGAGCCTACACAAATAACACTTAACACAAAGGGGGGGGGGGGGGGGGCTCTGGGGTTTCCAGCCAGTTAGGCACTGACAGCCCACCAGGACTAACAAAATCCAAAGCAGGCATCTTCCCCAGGGCAGGC
>JAOYFF010000106.1:2409783-2424653 GCA_025773925.1 Cryptomyrus ogoouensis | reverse complement strand
TGTATCACTGTGACTATCTTCCCTCAAGCCTATAAATGCATCAACACTTAAACTTCTTTAAACAAGTTTAAAGAAAGGAGCCAGTTAGGCACTGACAGCTCACCAGGACTAACAATATCCAAAGCAGGCATCTTCCCCAGGGCAGGCTGGGGCCGGCCCAGGGAAAAGCCAGTGCCAGTGCCGCTGGAGGCCGGCTCCGGAGACTCCTCCCTGGGCACAGTGCTGGGTGCTGGGGGAACATTTCTCACACGGTCCTGTAGAATGCAACTCATGTTAGAGTCCAAAACAACAGGAACCAGAACACAGCCAATCTGCACAATAAGAGCTGCAATTATAACAGGCATTAGCCAATTAAAATTAAGTGTACAATAACAGTAACAAAAAAAAAGCACAGGGCAGCAAAACTGGCGTTTCCCCTGCACTGTTAGCAGAACGCAGGCCATTCTGCTTTCAGCGAGCCGCCGCTCGGCGTACGAGGGGAAACACGCGACTTGCTGACTGCAAGCAGACACAGCAGTCAGAGAAAGCCAGCACTGCCCTCGAAACGGCAGTGACTCGCCACACAGAGACGCTAGAAACTCACAAATAAATGAACAAACTCTGATAACTGGAAACGTCCCTTGCGGGTTGACTGATGAAAGCGAACCAAAATTTGTGACAGACACATTCATGCACTGAAGGAAATGTGAGAGTCAAAACGAGACGAAGGAGAGTAAGGCTTCCTGCGTGACAGGGTACCTCATAGGGGGCAGGATCCTTGAAGGAGCTGGCATGCAAAACCAGATTCTCGTGGAAACAAAGCGAACACATGATGCATGAATGACAGCGGGGAGACATTGCTAAAGGCAGTGCACTGCACTGCAAATTTAAAATGACAACAACACTGATCCATTAATGGCAGGTGGTTTATCCACACGTGACACAAATGACAAGTTTGGCACTACTAAATATTCTACAATGCTCAATTTCCAAAGAAAGACAAAGGTACAAGCCAAGGAAAAACAAAAATAATAATGACAAACAAAATTTTTACATGCTTACTAACATTTGTCAAAACACTTAAAGGTTTTCCACCAAAAATTACAAGCCTGAAGGTTGCTTTAGGTAAAAGGCGCAGGCTTGTAACATCAGGGTTAAATAAATAAATAGATGACTATGAAGGTTAAGGAGTCAACCCCAAACCAGGCTCGATAGCGAGAGACACTCTGCAGAAATCAAGCTCAGGCATAACTAAACGCTTGAAGAAAGCAGGCAGGTTGCAGGTCAGGCAGAGTGTGGGCCAGAGACTCACCAGAGAGGGGAAAAATGCATGAGCCATGGTAAGTTTCTCTACCTTGTCTTTGTGGGAAAATGTACCACGTGAGCCGGCAGGCAGGAAGCAGTTACGGACTCGCAGCTGGCCGAGGTTGGCCACGATGAGCCGGGGCGAGCGGGAGCTTTCTGGGATCAGAAGCACCGGGGCACCGGCTTCGATGTCCAGGAGGATGCGGGCCGCGCGCTGAGGATGTTCCCGCACCTGCCGGACAGAGCCGACAGAGCGCTGACAAACTGCCGTATCTCCACAAGGTCCGAGTGCATACACCTATAATCTTTATTACACACCGTTCTGATTAGCGTGACTCTTTATGCCACAAACAATATTATACTGCAAATATGTACATGACACTACAAAAGAATCAGCAACACATTTTTGTTTTTGGCCTAACTGACTACTAATTTAACCATCAGTCATGGTTTTAGGACTTCTGAAAGACCCTTAGTGCTGTTTAGGTGCTTGGAGAAAGGTACGCTACGAAGATTAATAAAGTAATTCTTGGAGTTACAAATTCAAATTAGGTTAAACCACATTCGAAACAAAAACAAGGGGTGTTTTTCAATACCAAGAATGCAAAGATCATACTTGTGGTCTTGGCAAGACCGGTCTTGCTAACTTGCCTCCCAAGAATGAACTTGGGAAGCAATGAATCATGGGATTAGCCTTATTCTGCGAGGATGCAACAGATGTATCCTTGATATTTGGGGCAGGGCAAGAATGACATCCGGGGATTTTTACTATCCTCTGTACTTCTGTTCTTAAGTATTGGAACTTGTCTTTGATGACGTAAAATGGGTACACGAGAACACATGTACGGTTAGGTACACATCTGAGAAACACCCAAGGTGACATACAGCCTGGCCCTCCATCGCGGCCCGCTGCCTGCCCAGGACGTCCTGCAGCTGGGTGAAGTGCTGGATGAAGGCTACCACCTCTGCCTGGAAGCGCTGTGTGTGCACGTACTGCACAGAGGCCATCTGCAGAGACACCTTCATGTCGTACTGACGCTTCAGGAAGGGGTCCGGCTCACCATACCTGCATGCGACACAGAGGGCAGCCTCAGAGACCTGGGGGCGGAACTCCAGCCAAAACGCCACGTCTTACAAACACAAAACTCAAAGATTACACAACAACAAAAAGCACTGAATGTGGACCTGTCTCACATATAAGTGAATATCAGTAAGCATGAGTAGTAAATGAATACTTGTGGATGTTGAAAACGAGTGCCTCGCCGCCCCGTGTGGTGAAGCGCTCCCTGTACAGGTCTCCGTGTGGTGTCAGGTCACTGAGCGATAGACTTCCCAGACTGCCTTGCAGGGTCAAGTCTCCCTCTGAAAGACAGGAAGTGTTTCTGGAAGACACTGGGAAGTGCATAATGCAGGTCACTGGCATTTTTTGACAAGAATACAGGATTAATTGGATATTAATTTGACTTTCATACCCAGGTTCTAAACTTACCAATCATCTCTAAATGGGCAGACAGTTTGGAGACACTAGCTTTGGCGAGTTCATTGGTTTTCTTGTTGAGAACGAGGGATAGAGAATGGACCTTAGAAGACCATTAAGAACATTAATGAAAGGCAATCAATCTGGGAAGGAATCAATACATGTACTTGCATGAACAACCAAAAATTCAAATTAATGCAAGTTGTTAATCTTATCCTTTGTATTCAAAGTCCTCTTGTGGAATTACCTTCAGGTCAAGCCTGGTGTTGACCCTCTCCGGTTCTTCCTCCTCATAGGCTAATCCTGGTTCTTCTGTACAGGTGTAAAGTGGCTGGTGACCATGAGTCTCCTGGGTTGGATCCAGAGGAACTTTCACAGCATGGTTGTTTGCTGTGGAGCCGATGCCAAAGAAGTCGAGAATGACCACCCAAGTCTGAAGAGTGATGAGAACGTCCAGGCAGTTGAAGTCCACATCCACACTGCGGCTGACACTGCCATAGCGGCTCTTGAACTCGGGATGACGTTTGTCCACCAGGAGGATGTTCATGCGGACCAGGGAATCGTCAAAATCTGGGGCCTGGAGAGATGCCGGGATGTTGCGGGTTGGGGAAGGAGGAGGGGTACTTGGGCAAGTTGGGTCTTCAGTTTTCCGAGCACCAGAAGATGGTGTGTTGGGGTGTCTCTGGTAGAACTGGAAGACATTCTGTGCCTCCTCCATCTGGGCTGGGAGGGAACGGGGCATATCAGGGTAAAGGACACTGGATGCCATTGGGCAGGACTGTGAGAGGTACTCTTTGCGGCTGAAGGTGGAGGGCTTTGGGGCACCCCTGGAAACCATGAGGTGCTTGTACTTTGAGTCTGGATTGGGCTCCAGGAGATCCTCCATTAGCAGAGAACGAAGGGTGAGCTCAACTGCCAAAGACTGAGGATGGTCCTTTGTGAATTCCCCCTCCAGATCCTGGAAACACAAGCTGACCAGGCCCTGAGAGCCCTGGCTGAGGTCAGCACTGAGATGCACCTGCAACTCTGCCACTCGAAAGTTGGCCCTTAACTGGGTAAAAGATGGGGGCTGGAGGGAAGGACTGTGGCCCGACAGGGAAATGGGCGTAGAGAGGGAGGAGGACAGGGAAGCATAGGACAGTCCAGCAAAGGGAGGGTCGTGTGCAAAAAGCCCCCCCTGCGAATCTGGGAAGCGAGGGAGCTTGGCGTAGGATGGAGTGGGGGGTGGCGGAGTTGGGGGCTGACTCGGTGTTGCTCGATCGTCTTCAATAAAGGACAGATTGTCTAGGGTCTGTAAGACCTGCTCATATACAGGCTTAGCGAGGAACACCTAGAATAAACCAAGAAAAAAATGGTTTACATTAACGGAGCATCTCTGATTACAGCTACGGTACTAAAAAACCATAGGAAAGAAAATATCCCAATAACAGGTATCGGGTAACATTTATAAAAGGTGTCACCTTTGACCCATAGGTCCCAATGAAAACCCTAACTGCATCTAGAACATGGGTGTCAAACTCCAGTCCTGGAGGGCCGGAGCCCTGCACATGTTTGGGTTGCCCCTCATTTAACACACCCGATTCAACTCCTTGTGCTAATTACCACACAGCTCTTGAGCTGAATCATTTGTTTTGGAACAGGAAAAGAACTAAGATACACAGGGCTCCGGCCCCCCAGGACTGGAGTTCGACACCCCTGATCTAGAGGCTATACACTAACTACAGTTGATTGGAACAAATGACATGTTCAGAGCATTAAACACCAGAGACATTAAAACTTAAATTAAAATAAAAAGCTGGAGCAATTTACCTGTACAGCATTGACAAATCTGCCCTTTACTCTGAGCTGTCCTGCGCTGAGGAACGGCTCATCGTTAGAAATGGAGAACTGCGTGTCATCTGAGACAGGAACTTTCTCAAGGGTGAACTGGATCGTGGTGTCTTTGAGGATGTGAAAAGCTTAAAACACAGGGAAACATGATTAACTGGGGTTCAGTCAGAGGCTAAGAGGTTTTTAAATCATCCAAGAATCATATTACATGAGATACTATATGCTGGTTTGAAACTGCCACAAACAGAAGATTTTACTGAGGGGGACATAAAATAAATTACATGCAACAGTCTATTTATTAAGAGGGACTGAATGAAGCAAGATTAAATGTTGGGGTTTCCTACACCCCTGATCACAAAAACCTCTAAAAGGATTTTAGAATATCAATCAATCAATCAAGCAAGCAACTAATCCATGCATCCATCCATCCAGTCCTTTGTGGGATTGTGGGGGTCCGGAAAGTATTTATTTAAAATAGCACTGAAAAACAGGCAACTGCATATCTTTCCTAACTGGATCAAGGTATAACAAAAGCATCTCACCTCTCCCACGGTTCAGGGACTCAAAAAAGTCATGACGTGTGAACTGAAGCTCCTCCTGACTGCTGCCCTTATTTTGACTGGGTGAGAAATTGGAGGTGGAGCTACTGTCAGCACGAGTGGCCTTGCGGAGGACCAAGTGACTGGTGTTGAGTGAGTACAGACAAATGTCTTTAACCTCAACCTGCAACTTTTCCCTCTCTGAGCTATCCTGCTCAGACATAAAATTCTGAATGGTTATACTACCTAAATGTCCCACTAGTAGCTCTGGGTGGCCTGGCTTTCGTGGGATGGAAACAACAGGGGAGTCTATGCTAATGTTTAAATTGAGTTTGACCATAAAAGAATCTACTTTTGGTTCCTCTACTGGAACCTGAACATCAGCCTCATCTTCAAAACTGCTGGTCCAATTACACTGACTCTGCCTTCTGGACCTCCTGGATGGGGTTTCAAAAATCGATACCATGCCACTATACTCTGCCGTTTTTGTCGCAAGCACTGTGGACACTTTGGTGGCTGCCGATTTCAACATGGAGCGAAAGTTGTCCTCCACCTCATTAGCAGAGAGACTGAGCTCCTTCAGAAACTTAGCGGAATGGTTGTAGTGCAAAGAAGCCATCTGCAACTGCAGGGAGCACTCCCCTTGTGACTTCTCCAAAAGCTGGAAATTCAGAGCTTCCGACGGGGCTCCAGTAGCACCAGAGAAGAGGGTCATCTCCCCTGCTGGGGGAAGATCTTCCACATTTCCAATGCTGACCACAAACTGACTTTTCCCTCCTTCCTGAGTTAGGTCCACCAGCTGAATGCATCCAAGAGAACCATTGACATCAAGACGACTCCCCATAGAAACATTAACTTTGGTACTGTTTATGCTGGCTGTGGCAATTTTCATGCCTTTCTTCTCTCCACCCAGGACAGTGCCGGTGGAAATAGTGCGCAAGAGTAACAGGTTCAATCGGTGTATCTCCACAGTTACCTCTGTGTTCTGATCATAAGTAGACTGATAGGTTTCATTCAAACCTTCTTCATCCGGCTTGTGATAAGACTGTTGGGGTGAGGGAGTCCAGGAGCTTTCTTCTTTAGGGAAAGAATTTTGGAGGAACTTTAGAAGTTCCACCATTGTTTCTGGGTTTAGGATGATGTCAAGATTGTTGACTTGCATGGTGGCCACTTGGAGGGAGCTGTCCAGGTTCATAGATGGACAGTCAGAGCTGACAAACTGGTACTCTAGCTTAATGAGGGCATCCTGGTCTTTGAGAAATGAACTAAAATGGGACATTTTGTCAAAATCTGGCAAGGATTCTCCATGAATATCTGATAATTCATTAAGTTTACCATCAGGTGAGATTGGGGAGGAAGGCTGGCTCTCCCTAAGGCTGCCTGTAGGAACATCAAAACTGAGATGCTTGTGGGAGGCCACCAAAAGGTCAAAGTCTGAACCGTAAGTCTGTAGGGTATCAACCAGGAGGAGCCCATGGACGGTGAGGGAAACTTCGGCATCATAAGGTCGTTTCACAAAGTGGGCATTTGTGCCAAAAACTTTAAGTACAGAAATATAACGGCCACCACTTTCAATCCCCAGCTGCATGTAGTTAATGTTGAACTCTGCAAGAAGCAGCCTTGATTCCACCAGGACCTCTCTTGTGTGTTGCTCCAGTGTCATCACACTCTGAGTGAGATTTTTTGAAGACCCCTGAGATTTTTGAAGGCCATCCTCTCTCTGGAATATTTTTTCATGACGCAGTGTTACAGGGTCTGGCGATTTTCCATTCTCTGTAATCTTTTGACTAGTGTCCTCCTCTTCTCCTGCGCTACTCAGACTAGCTAAGCAGCTTCGGAGGGCTAACATTTTCTCCATGTTAACATGCACTTTGAGGTCAGGCAGAGTTCCTGATAGAACTGCACCAGGGAGCTGAGGGTCAGAAGTATAGCAGAGCCTCTGCTCCAGCTTCAGTAGGACGTTGAATTTCTCAACAACATGAGTTGGCCCCACCTCACTTTCCTGGAGGTGCTTCCAGTTGTCCTTGTACCGGCCAACCATGATCTGCAAGTCATTGAAGGACAATGAGTACTTTTCGTAGAGCCTTCGATTGAACGGCAGTGTGCCCTCCGACTTCCAGAGGGGAAGCTCTGTGCTCTTTACGGAATCTACAAGCTCCATTTCTGGCTCAGGAGAGGGAGATGCAGGGGGCGTGGCCAGAGGAGTCTGGTACTCTTCGTCACTAAGCTCATCTGCTTCCGACTGAGGGGACTTCAGCTTTGTCTTGGGTTCATCTTCAAAGAAAAACACCATATTAATACAGACATTTTCATAATAATCACCCATCAGCAATCAATCACGACACAAGTATGACAGTCATCCAACGGTACCTTGAGAATTAGTCAGGAGAATGCGACCTAAATCCACAACCACTAACATGGGGTCTTCAGACTGAAAGTCATCTGGGAAGATCACCTGAGGGGCACAGATATCCAGCTTCATGGTCCAACGCTTGCTGTTCTCCTGCCAAGGGAAATGCAAAATCATTAAGGAAACCACAGCAGGAAGTAGGTAAATCAGACATGTAGATGGACAATAATATCATGAAGTTTGTTAAGAGAGGCCTTACAATGAACTCGCCAACTAGCAGCTGGTCAATTGTCTGCCGGATCTCGGCCTTGGTCTGCATCTTCAGCTTATTGTACTGCCTCCTGGCGGCTTCTGCTACCCTCAGTTCCAACTCAGACTGATAACCAAAACCTGAAGCGTACAAGGTCAGCTGCTACACCAGCCAAACAAAACCTCCATCACCACAACCTGCACTTTAAATACTAAAAAGCTTACCGGAGGTGTGGACCCGGCCCTTGTAGAAGAAGTCAGCCACCTTTTTGATGGCCTGTGGGTTGTAGATGATATTGAGAGGGCTAGTGTTCACTTCCAGGCGCCTCTCAAAACGACTTCTTGCTGGGTTCCGCTCATAGATCATCTCAAAGACTGGTGCTGCTGATGACTGGTCTGAGCCTGATTTAAGGGTAACGGCGAAATAAACCTACTGTTACCATGTGCCTTGACACAAATTCGAAACATGGAAATGTGAACCACAAGCTGTTTATATTTAAAACAAACAACATACCGGTGTTACAATATCACTAAAATAACTGAGTAAAATTATCTACATTATTATTTTTGTAAACTTGCCTTAGATATCTACAAATTACACAATTCCACTGGTACATATCCAAACAATGTTTGCATGCAACTCAACATTCCATGAGGAGAGTGAGCAGAATTGGTTTGCTGTGATTAAAAACACTTGCCTGAGATGGGTGTTTCTGAACCGCTTGCCTGATTAAATGTCTGGTTGATTCCCACAGCAACCTTATCCTTGTACAAGGAAAAGAGTGATACCATAGTACGATGAACAAGTGATGTCATACGTAATCACTTCATGCAAAAAGGATGCGAATGAATCACAGTGACACTGACCAGTTTTGGAGAGACGAGCACAGGGAAGTTTGTTCCCTGTGTAGTGAGGTCCCTCAGAAATAGCCCTCCAAGTTTCAAAGACAGCAGAGAAGACTCTGATCGGGGAAGTGACTCCAAACCAATCTTCACTCCTGAAACCAAATTAAAAAAACTCAGTTTGAACAATCAGAATGATTCGCTATTTTTCGCTATTTATAACAAGAGGTTTATGAAAAAAAAAATACAAAAACAAAGTACCTGAGAACTCTAACTGAATGACCCCTCTCTCAAGAGGTGTGGCACTCTTCCCCATTTGGACAACACCCCTGTCATGAGGCACAGAGCCCTTCTCATCCTGGTGGAGCAGAGTGACAGCCCCTGTCTCTAGGAGGAAGTCAAGACGTGCAAAAACATGGTCCCTCCTGGTGAAGGTGTTTAGAGTTTGGGAGTCTTCCAGTGGGTCAAAGAGGTCATCAGCGTTGGCTGCAGGTGCACATAAATGTTCTGCATCAGTTAGATTGCTCTCGTTTCAGAGGGTTATATACATTCACTAAAAAAAACAGCCTGAAGAAAAAAAAAAAAAACAATAATCCAGGTCATAGGATTACTAAGAAAAGACCACAAAATCAGCCTGCTTCTTGTTCCACTTTATTTAGTTCTTGCTTGCGTGGAAAGCATCCTGGCAGGGTGCTCTAGTTATAAACCAACACCTAAGGTCCACAGCTCCTGTTTCTGAAGGATTCCAATCAGGACTCTCACCCAGCATGTCCCATGTGCCCTGGTCAGTCAACAGCTTGTCAGCAGCAGCCGCTGCCTGAGCCTCCACGCTGCCCTCCGGGACCGGGTCCCCATACCAGCCCCCCCAGCCCGGGAACCAGGACTGCAGGTACTGCAGCATGCCCGAGCTGCCGCTCTTGGGGATGGAGTCGGCGGGGGAACAGGCGGCCACGTCAGACATGGGCTCTCGAAGGCTCTACAGCACGCGGGAGAGGCTCCATATCAGACCACAGCCAAACAATGTTCAACATCTCAGATCCTCACTCAGATAAAACACACAGTGGAGTCACTTATTTAAAATGTCATCTGATTGGCTGATAGATACACAGATCGATGGACAGTGTGAACAGACAGATAAAATAGGATAAAATTATTTTGGAGGGAAAAAAATCCAAAAATACACACAGATCGCTGGTCTCTGTGCTCCAATGTTTACAGAGGTTTACTGCGCATATTTTCAATATCCATAACTGAATAAAATTAGCATGTATGTTAATCATTGGCAGATTCGTTACAGGCTTCCAAGCCCAGGCATGGAACGGCACAGCCTAAAAGACTCCATTATGAGACAAAGCACATAAAACATCAATACGGCACAGAGACTTTACACTGCAGGACTAAGTATGAAAAGCTCATTGCAGCCGCTTGCCTCTGCGATCTCCTCCTGCTTGCGAAAGCGGTGATGGACGACCTCCCTGAGACACTGAAGCTCCTCCAGACTCTGCTCAGTCTCCACCCTCTCCAGGTGACTCTGTTGGAAGAGATGGCAGAAACTCTTCACTGTCTGCTTTTCCCTGCATTAAAGACTATCTGCAACATGACAAACTTCAGCGATCTAGTCCGCAACTTATTCCAGCCATGTTCACCCTGAAGGCCCTAATGCCTGGAACAAGAATTCTGAGCCTTTGTATGCCAAAAGAAATGGAAATTTGTATTAAATGCAGTATCAACACCCTGGAGACATCTTGCATACCTTCCACACTGAGTTATCAAAATAAGGATCAGAATCAGATTTGCTGGACAAGTATGTTAAGCCACACAAAAAATTGGTTCCAGCCAATGGTGTCCCAAGCTAGACAGATAATATACAGACAACGAACATATAATTCACTGACATTTATGCCTCTGTACCTGTAACCAGAAGGTGACAGGTCCCATCCTTAGCGGACATATCATATCTCCAATGAATGAGGCCCTTAACTCCCTAAAATGTTCCAGGGGAGACAGATAAATGCCTGACCCTGTGCTCAGACCCCAATCTTTGCTCTCAAGTGTGTATTTGTGTGTGTGTCAGTACTTGTTAAAATGGCAAATAAAGCATCACTTCATTTTAAAGAAACGACTTGGGCTCCTCACCTCCTCCATGGGGTCCAGGGGGACCCCCTTAAGCCGGTCCATGTACAGGGCGGTGTACAGCTGCGCGTCCTTCGCCCGCCGCAGGGCAAACTCCCAATTGCGACGCCGCCTCCGCTCCCGTAATTCACTCAGGCTGGCGTCAACGGCGAACCGCCACCACTGCCGGCAGCTGCGCAGACACACGTGTCAGGCGGGCAGAGAGGACCGCGCGCACCGGCCGGCCGGCGGGCAGAGAGGGCCCCGCGCACCGGCCGGCCGGCGGGCAGAGAGGGCCCCGCGCACCGGCCGGCCGGCGAGCCCCGGACCTACACTCACTTTCCAGAAACGGGGACCCGGGGCCTCCACCTCCGAAAGCGCATCTCCCTCTCACGGCGGTCGAGCTCCTTCAGGAAGGCCATGACCTGCTGGTACTGCACCTGAACAGAAGAAGACGGACGCGGATGCAAACAAGCAGGGAGCAGTCAACTCAACAAAGACGAAGCTGGGCCAAAATAAGGACTTTGTCCAGCATTACATGATCTCCAGCAATCAAATGATCTATAATTAGCCAGCTGGCAAAACCAGGCATGTAGGTAGTGAAGCAGAACAAAAATATGGACTAAGCATCACAGGACTAGATCATTATATTCCGAACAACGGTAACAATACATTCACCCAATGAGCCATCCTAACAACTAACCAATCCACAGCCCTTCCTGAGTGCAGGGACCCTGAGCCAGAATCTGCTCTGGAGGTTAGTTCTACATGCACTGTGGCCTTTTGGTCCGCAGCAGCGCCCCCCACGGGTAATTACCTGCGAGAGGCGCAGGGATACGGGCTCCAACTGCACCTGGCCCTCAATGCGCGGGGTGTGGCGGGATCGTAGCGGCGCCTTGGAGGCATTCCTGCGCAGCAGCACGGAGGCGCACACTGGCTCAAAGACGTACTGGTGCTCTCTGCTGTGCATGCATCGCGTCATGGCCTCCTGGCGCAGCGGGGAACCACAAAGCTACTCTCAGGCACATCATCATCATCATCATCATCATCTTTTTAAGACCAACAAAACATTATTATTACTGATATTTTCTTTATTTGTCATATTCTATAATTTTCCATTTTTAATTTGTATACTGTGTATTTTTTTCATTTGTTTGCACTATTTAAATACTATTTGTATTTGACTTTCCCCCTGCAATCAAAAAAGTTTATCTGATCTAATCTCATACAACCAAGATCTACATGCAGACATGTATTAAACATGCTGGTAGTGTATGCTATGCTAGATAAGACCTTTGGCTATGCTACTGAAATCAACCAATGAGAAATGTTACTGCCAACTGCAACCAGGAGCAAATGAATTACACGCCACCACCAATGAAAGTGCTTCTAGCAGAAAAAAAACATTAGAGATGAAACACAAGCATAAAAAATACTTTTTGATGAGGCAAAACTGTATTTTTTAAGAGATAAACACCACATTTTTCTTGGAATTAGGAAAACGCGGTTTGTTTTGTTTAATGTATTAAATTATGACTAGTTTTAAAAAATGGAGCATTCTGTTTTTAGAGCATTCATTTTTAAACTAGCCATTTTGAATATAGAGCTGCAGTAGCATTACTCCACCACACAGGCTGCATTAGAACTATGGCACTTCCATGTTCTCATATAAATTACATAATGATGCGTTATAAGCCATTATCCATCTTCTCTAACCCCTTATACATCGCAGGGTATCGGTGATGATACAGCACACAACAGGTTACAGTCTCAGTGGGACACGAGACCATCACAGTGCATATACTCTCACCCTGAGGGCAATTCACTCACCAAGTCACCTAACAGCATGTTTTGAGATTTTGGGGGGGTGGAATGAAAGCATTTAGTGGAATTTGATGTAGACACAGGAAGAGCGCGCACACACACACACACACACACACACACACTCAACTGGGAACTCAAACCCACAACCCTGTAGGTGTCAGGCAGCAGTGCTAACCGCTAAGCCCTGTGTTAAAATGAATTATATAAAATGATAGTATCATGGAGTTTTACCTGGATCTCTGCTGCAGGAAGATTTCCCAGCATGCAGCACTCCGTGTCCCAGTACACACAGAAATCCCGGATCTCTAGCTGCTTCTGTCGCAGGAGCTTCCGTACCTATAGCAGGGGAAAGATGCCTTATTGGCTATTTGTATGCCTGTCAGGTTCAGGGCTCAGTGATGTGGACTAAAAACCACATCCCTGTATTTTTAGGCAGAATAGCTGCACACAATAAACATTTCAGTATTTTCTAGTGGGCTAAATGTTCAGTTTGACAGTCAGAACGACATGTGAGATGTCACAAACACTTGTTAAAACAAAGTGTGGTCAAAACCAAATAATAAAGGGTTTCCTTTCCTGTTTGCAAATACACATTCAGCTTCAACTATTCAGTATTTAAAAAATGATGAGACAAAAATAAGGCTTCAAGGTCAATTAAAGCAGATATGAAATGAAAGTATTGCATAATTTCCACCAACAGATTGTTTACTTTATTTATGATATTGCTTTGAAAAAAGGTGAATATTTAGGGAAAAAAATCTATATCTAAAACCTATTTGGCAAATGGGTTTGAAACCAAAAGCCTGACAATCTTTGAAAGTGCTTTTCATAACTAGAAAAGATCCTCATTTTAAGGTACTAGCCTTTAATAAAATACAACTAATATTACAAATTACAATATTTTTATCCATTGAGCTTTATTAATTTTTTTTTAATTAAATGAACCAAGTGATTCTTCACCTTTCTTAACTAAAAAATTAGACATTAGCTCTGAATATTAGAATTCTGTGCAACATCACAACTGAAGCGCTCATGTTGTTTACAACCAGTAAATAATAATATTGGTCTGTATTAAAAATCTTTTCCCTCATTTGGGAATCAAAATACTGCATCTGTTAATGCCAAAGAAATAGTGTGTTATGACTTTATATTTCCAGCTAATGCTCACAGTTCAATTATCAAATATCATGTGTATAACATACACAATAAAAGTATATTAATATAAACGGTATTGTCTCATCCTCAATCTCACATGAAAATATACAGATAGACCATGAAAAGGCGACGTATCAGCCAGGCCGAGGTGATATGCACTGCATTAGAGTGCCGCTCACCGGCTCCTTTGAGGCGTTTTGCGCAGACACATTCTTTATGCAGACGCCGAAGGCATACGGTTTAGACGGGTTGGAAAAATCATCCTCAAACCGCAAGTGAACATCTTGAATCTTCAGCTAAAAAGAAACAAAACCAGACACCAGTTTCGATTTAACTGTGCCCCGACATACATTAAGAAGGCAATAAATAAAATGGCGGAGAGCATTTCTCTATTCTCTCTCTATTCTTGTCTCTATTCTGGAATAATGTTCAGATTCTGTCAGAGGGCAGAATAATCAAAACTAGTCAATACAACCCCAAAATAATGGTCAACCTAAAGTTATGCCCGTGCATATAAACGAACGGCAATGAGACGAGCCGATTGAGAAGTCAGTCAATTCTGCAAAATACATAAATAACTAAGCTTTAGTGCCGAGTTAAATTAATCTGGAAGGCTGAGAGCAGTCCACATGTCTCTGAGCGGAATAGGAAAGTCCATGGAGTGGAAAGTGAGCCATAAAGAACATCCAAAGCTCACCTCGATGTTCTCCACTATCCTGGTGACCAATGACGCGGTCACAGAGTACCAATAGGATTCGCCCTTTTGCTCCCGCTCATTCTGCGAAGCACAGTAACAAACAAAAACTCAACACCTGCTGCCCAAGGCTAAGTTAAGCTCATTCGCACGCAATAAAAAAAAAAAAAAAAAATCACATTTACATTATTTATCAGACAGTTTTACCACAACACACTTTTTTTTTGTGAGAACACAGAGTCAGACTGTCCCTGGAGAAATTGGGGATTAAGAACTTTGTTCAAAGGCCCAACAGTGACATCACTCTGCTGTCCCTGAGCTTCGAACCTGTGACTCCTGATCACTGGCAGAGATTAACCCGCTGAGACACATACCATTCATTGTGATAATATTTCACAGAAAACAATAGATGCTAGAAAACCATTTAACCATAGTATCACATCACAATAATATATATGTACACACACACACACACACACACATATATATATATATATATACATACTGACATAT
>JAOYFF010000106.1:2341199-2362579 GCA_025773925.1 Cryptomyrus ogoouensis | reverse complement strand
GCGGAGGCGACGGGAGACCTCGCCGGCCAGCGCGGCCGGGTAGTGGGCGGGTGCGGGGGGGGGGGCCGGGGCGGGGGGGGGGGGGGGGGGGGAGGGGCTCACTGCTGCTCAGCCTGGGAGGCAGGTCACTTCACAGCTGGGCTGCTAAGGTGGGGGGGGGCAGGCCCCTCCCTCCCTCAGACCCACAGAGGTGGCAGAACCACTGTCTGGGGGAGGGGGGGGGAAGCAATTATCAGGAAATGGTAATGAAGCTCCGCAGCCGGTGGCTTAATTCTCTGAGAGTGCAAATTGTGAAGTGGGGGGGGGTGCTGGTTTTTCATCTTGGTGCGAATTTGTGAATTTGCCGGCTTTTTAAATGGTGCTCAGCTGACGGGTCTTAATAAGAATGGACTGTTTAACCAGCTGGACGGACATATAAGGGTAGGGAAAGTGAAAAAGGTTTCCACCAAATATTGATTTACTAATCTGGGGGGGTATTTAACTTTCACTTCTTTTCCATGTGTCTGGAGCTCCTCTTAAAGGGACAGCACACTATTTTCAGTCCTTTGTCTTAGAAGCATGTTTTATGTTTGTACCCTGTGTGTCCAGGCACCTGTTCTCCATCCTCTGTGCCCTTGCTTCCTTCAAAGTGCCACAAAATGGCCCCCATTTTTCTCTCAAACAAAAAGTGCATATAGTATTTTTTTTTTACATGACAGTTTGTAAATGTGGATTTTGGCCCAGCGAAATATTGAAAAGAACAACACCCATACAACTGATTTAACACATTCACACATGCTGTTACAATTTACAAAATATCTGTTTTATTTCCCAAGTTCTTTACAAAAAAGGTGTTCCCCTTATGACACACATGTACCTTGAATTATCCATAAATTCACTAATCCATAAATTCACTAATCACTGGCCTCAGATTGCTGCTTTACTCCATATTATCCTATGCACAGAGTTTGTACATTGCTTTTTTACATAAAGAGTTGGACCTCTCCAATTAAGCACCAAAAAAGTTAATAACTTAAAATATATCATCCAGGAAAGATTTGTGTACATTATGTTCCAGTCAGACCTGTGTGGAGTGATGGCATGTCGTGGAAAACTGAAGCCCGAAGAATGTTTGAGTAACAAATGATTCAGTTCAAGGAAATGATAATAAAAACGTACCTTGTGTGCTTTCATCTGCACTCTGCGACTACAGCGGAATCAGCAACAGGACGCGAGGGTCTGACGTGTCGTCATTGGGGAACGCATATGCCTTTGATACACAAAACCCAGCAAGGCATGACAAATTCAATAAGAAAATGCACATATATCACCGTAGATATAAACCACTGTGAAACATGTACCGTTATAAATCTCCTTATATTTCACGAAGTTAAAGAAACGTTGATTTTTGGCACTTTTCTTAACACATCTGGGCTTAACGATCAGCAGCTTTAACTCCCGCAGCCCGGAACATGAATCGCAGCTCATAACAGTGCAAGGCTGTTATGATGTGTGTAATTTAAATAAAATAATAACACTAATTGTGACAATATGGCCAGGGACAAAACCGCTGAATTTAAGTGGCGCTATGGGTTTATTTTAAAAGATTAACACGATCGTAGGTTCCTGCCAAGGGGATCAGTGTGATCTGGTTTCTGAATGGAAATAAGAGACCGTCAACAAGGATACTCCCTACATCGCAGAAATGGCATACAGACACGTGGAAATGGGTCACATGACTTCCCCCTGTTTCAACTCAAGCGTTTGACTTGTGGACTTGCTCGCAGAAGGTAGGTGCAGAGGTAAACTCGCTGTTTATAGTCATGGAAGATTATAAACTATATTATGGTGCTTCACGGTTTCACTTATTCGGAGGGGAGCTGCCTTTCCTGCAAATTAAAGCTGTTTTCCCGAGGCCATGAATATAGTGCTTAAATAAATAAAAACACTGAACAAAGGAACATTGTGAACAGTAAACCCTTTGGACATGTGGCTCTTCCTTTTGAAAAAAGCCACTCAGCCTTAATGTTTGCAGGGACTGTGTTCCATGTTCAGTTGGTGTATTGAAGTTCTACAAGAGTGACGTTAGCAAAGGAGGATTTCATCTTCCCCTCTTGTGGCAAAAATTACAGAATGGCTTCATTTTCTCTTTTAAATCCCAGAATTGTTGTGAGGAAAAGGTCAAGAGGTGATTACATACAATCAACGTGAACTGAACATAAGCAGTCGGGTTCATATCGTGGATGAGCTGTGAAGCAGGTCGGGGAATCAGGACTACAAGGACAGATTAGCAACGAGGTCGGCGTCAGTGAAACTGCCCTCTGTGGTGCTTTTAAAGTGCATTTAAAAAGCCAGGGACTATGGGTCACTGTGGATCATCATTTTTCTGTCATGACTAATGCAAATACTGTATGGGAAAAATAGCCAGGACCTCAGCCACATTTAAAAAACAAAAAAACTGGTTTTAACCACACAAAAGACAAGATGGCATGATTATTTAACATATAACAGCTTGTCTCATCTCCCTCGGGCAGAGTGACAAAGCACACCTTTCATATCTCCTGATATTCTTCAAAAATACCAGCACTCCTTTATTCAGTCAGTGGACCGTGAGCAGGGAAAGTGGCTGAGGTCATTCGCTGCTCAATTTTAAGAAAGAAAGGCCAAAGAAAGGAAGAAAGATAGGAGTGAGCCATTAGCCGGCGTTTGACAGCACTCACGGCTGCTTTCGTAACTCATAATGAATACCGCAGCCTGCGCAGCCTGCGTGCCTCAGACGGGCAGACCGTACAGTAAACGTAACTCCTGTCTAGTCTGCTTTTGTAAACACAACTGCGCCACTGGTCCAGGGAAACCTGCCGTATGTCGCCGGTCTGTTTTCACGGCACCTACCAGGCAGCGTGGAGGAAGCTGGTCACGTGTTAGCAATTTGTCGACCTTAACCAAAACGCCGCAGTTTTGGATTTTATTAATCTGCTCCTTATACAAACATACATAAATGTAACAAGGGGACGTATAATGCAAAAAATATGAGGCGCGGATAACAGATGCCATGCCGTGTGAGTAATGCCTTTCAAACGTGCAGAGGGACCTTTCAGGCAGATCAGGAGATTAACGGCGGGGCCTTGCAGCGTTAAGGAAGCTGAACGGCCAAAAACACTCGTCTCTGATGACCCACTGCTTTCAGATTCTTGCTTAATGACGCATCAGCCACGTTACTGGATAAGGGCAGCGCTCTTACATGCCAAGGTATCCGGGACAGGTGAACAGGAACACGCGTCAGCTCGCTCCCTGACATACAAAGCTGAGACAGTTAGCACCGTATCATGTTACCGGGCCCTGCTAGAATGGAAAACTCGGCCCGTGTGGAAGAACCATTAACCTGGTTTCCGGAAGCACATGTTTGGCTTACACTCAAAATTGAGAAGACTATGCTCTGACCATTAAGAAGACGTTTTTTGCCGCCTACAGTCGGTGAACCGAATGTGTCCATTTGTAAAACTGGCTGCAAATAAGGAACTCAGCGCAGTACTTGTCATGTCTATGTTCACCCATAAACGTCTCCGGGTTTTTCTTCACCTAGACCTCTTCCCAACAGCTGTTACTGAACTAAACCAAAAACACTCACTCCCACTTCTCAGGGTCTGGCCATGAAGTTAGGTTTGCCCTGACAAGACCTCACACCTATAAACAATACATATTTAATAAATAATCTCCCCACAGCTATATTTTTTAGAAAATGGAAACTCTTTACCCTTCCACTGACTTTATTTACATATAATTGGGTGGGGGGGGGGTGACCAGTGTGGTCTGCATTATTTCTCTTTCTAAATTAAAGGCATAAATCAGTATTTTCTCTCGCCCCCAATAATCCCGGGGCGTGTCCACAATCCCATCTCCCATGCAGAAGCTCCAGATGAACTCGTCTCTCTCACTGAGGCTGCTTCCTTAGCCGTGTTCCTCATTTTGTATGAGATCCCTTCCCCAGATAACCTGATTCTAATATCCCTACCTCTGCATGACATAATTCCATGTGCCATCCTGACTGGAGAGATTCTCATACTAATGACAAGGGAATGATCTGGAAAGAATGTGACAATGTGTGAACGAAAAAGCTGTCAAAATGGAACATGCGCACGCAATGTCCTAAAAGAGTCAACACCCCCCCCCCAGTTGGCAGGGGGAGGATTAACGACTGCAGACTCTTGCTGGAATTCCCCTGGGTGGGGGGTTTCCCTGGCAGATCAATGCTCAGCCCTCCTGGGTTTCATCCGGAAAGGTAGAAGAGCTTTTCAAAGGCCATCTTATAAAAAATGAGCACGCAATGAACAAGCTGTAAACAACTACCCACTGGTAGAAGAAGAACTGATTCCTTTAAATTTTACATTAGCGTCAGGTGGGATTTTAAATCCTGGAATTTCATTTTGGAGAAAAGTACAATGGGAATAAAGAATGAAGCAGTGTGAAGAGTATTGTGAAAGTACATCACACAGCATTCTGTTCTGTAATGTGTCTTACGGTCAGGTTCCCGGGCATCCGTGTGGATCTACTCAGCTGTAGACAACAAAAACACCAAGCTAAATATAAAAAGACTATGGATGCATACTTGTTTGCTAGGTAGTAGGCAAAATGTAGTATGTGAAGTGAGCAGTATGTCCGAGTGTAGTATGGATGAGGCAGTAGGTGAACGGTACTCGGATGGCATACTACATTCTGTGACATTCTGAAGCACGCAATCGATGGATGCTACGCTATCCCACGAGGCCTCTGTAGTGGGGAAGAATGTCGTTCATGCCAAAATTTTATTTTCAAGATGGTGGAGGAAGTGCCGTCTCTGTACAAATTTAAGTAGAAAACAATACCCTACTGCTGATAGCTGTTAATTAACAGTTTTAAACTTTCACAGGGTCAAGCTACGTCATTGGTAAACATCCGGGTTAATCGATTCCAGAACTATGGCAGGCTGTCGCTTAGTGATGACATCACAACGTCAAGCATGTCTGATGGCGGCATCTGAGGCACGAGGGGACGTTGTTCCTTTTGGCAGACCACACAGACAAGAAGATACGTTTCCTGATTTCCTTGAAAGCTAAATCAGTGGAAGTGAAGAAAGAAAGAATAACTGCCTCAGGTCACCAAGAGTCAGGGGGGAAAATAGGTCCAGTTACCATCGTTTAAGGGTATGGTACTCATTTTCATCGATGAGGTCCACACTCTGAAGTGGCTTTATATTTTTTAACTCCTTCCACCTAAACAACAGGAATATTCCTGGCTAATGAATTCGCCAGGTTTATATGAAGGAAACTCCCGTGAAAGATGCTGTGGGGGGGCAGGGGGGGGGCGGAGTCGGTGTCTCTAGTGTCTCTCCCTTTCTTTAGCTTAGGTGTTTGCCCTTTTGAAGGGTAATATTTTCAAGTTCAAGTGGTTCACACACATCATCTGTACATGTGTTCGTACACAGAGATTTAGTCATGCCTTCCTTTACACTTTGAATGTACAAAAGTTCCTTTACAAAATTAAAAAATAAAAATAAAACAACGAACAGAAGCATTAATAAGAACCGAAAATAAAACGGGGAAGATAAAACTCATCTGTGGAAGATTGTAGCAAAAACAGCTGTTCAGCCCCTCCGGCCCAGCATGGGCTGGATGGGTCCTTCAGGCTTGGAAAAATCAGGGCTGGTTGGGGATCATCTCAGGGAAATGAAGGTGTGCCGGGGGGGCAGGGCGGCACCACGCTCAGGGTCCTGCACCCCCTCCCCCCCCTCAATCGCTTCTAGTGAGGGTCAGACCTCCACAGACTGGATCTGGTTCATCTGGGCACGCATGGTCTGGATGCTGTTGAGGATCTTCTTCTGGTGTCCGGCTAACGTCACTCCCAGCTTGATGATGTCACTGTGGAAATACAAGCCGTAAGACGTTATGGCACGGTGACACCGACTGCCAAGTCAAACCCGGTTCCTTTCTCAAATTAATCTTGAAGCCTAATTAATAATGAGAAAATGGGTTAAAGTGTCCTTGTTCAAATTTTGCAGACCACCCACACATTCATGACAACGATGAAGCATATCCCAACCATGAGATATTCTAGAACATTCTAAAAGGATGGCAGATCGCTACTAAACGTTTTCAAATGCTTTTATTGCAGAGCTATGCCACTAAAACGCCAGGAAGAAGGCAAGAAAGGCTCTCTGAGCAGTCGCTTTCTAACTTTTAACAATGGCTGACCTTTAACAGAGGAATAAACTGGCTTCAGTGAAAGACGCCGTGTCGGACTGCTAGTATCTGCCCATAACAGCTGTCAGTGTCTGCCACATTAGCCCATGGAGGCAGGCTGGCGCGGTGCAGACCGGCATGGCAATACTTCAGGGATACCAGGCTGTACGCACCAGTGCATGGTTTATCTGTAAGCCATGTCAGTTGCTATGGTAATAAGACAAAAAAAAAACATACTCCATGGTCATCTGGGAAACGGCCTCGAAGCTGCTGAACTCTGAGCTGGCGAAGTTCTCCTTGTACTGGCCCATCTTGATGGCATCCAGCCACTCCTCCACCGTGCTGAAGCTGGAGAAGTCAGGCACACTGCGGTCCAGCAGAGGTAGTTGAGGGCTTTGGGGAAAAACGCACGGTCACTGCCTGCTCACAGCGCCCCCGTCTGAAATAGCCTAGCAAGGGGCAGCTGGGAAGGCTGCCCTGCCTGGAATCAGCCATGATCTCCACCAGGCAAGGGAGGGCACACTGAACCATCCCGCTCATTCTAAAATGGATCCCTCCGCAGAATTAGAAACTCGGAACGTCTTTTTCTGTGACTTGAACACCCCCCCTGCACCCTGTCCCCCATGGCCCAGCCGTCTTCAACAAACTGGGTGAAGAAAGCCCCGTAGAAATCACTTTTTAAATGAGCACATTCATTGAAAATGGGAGAGATGAAGCTGACAGCAGAGGTGGGCGGGATTATTGTGTCAGGTGACCTGTCATTCAGAATAGCTTAACCTCCCATTGGTTGCCTCGATGACTCCCATTGGGTTAAATCAGAGAGTGACACCACCACTCACTGGGGCTCTGCGTCTGCCATCGCTACAAAGCTCAGGATCGAGCTGAGTGAGCTGTGTTTTGTTGCCTTATGCTCGATAGCATCCTGCCGCAAGAGTGGCAACTGAATGCAGAGAAATGAGCAAGAGGCTCCAGCTGGGATCTCAGCATGGGAGCGGCATTCTGGCCCGACACACGTGTGCTGGGGTGTCAGGGGAGGCCAGCGGGGCAGGCGGGAGGATGGGAACACCGGAGAGCAGCTCCTCTGAGTCAGAATAACGTCCCTTTTCGCAAAACGTGCCTTCAGTCACGAGGCCCAGAACAGTGGGGGCTTATGGGTTGGTGGCGATCACTCAGCAAGTCCAAGGGACCAGACTGAAATGGATTTTTATAAAGGTCCTGAGGTCATACAGCAGACATAAAGCATGACTCACCATGCAGGCTAATGCACGCACGTGTATGCCACACACACACATACACACACCGCTTTCCCCATGCCCTATCGCCCTCCCAGAGCTAAGAGGGCCGCCATCACTTCATGGCAGGATGGCGGCAGCCAGCGTCTCTCTCCAGGAGCGCAGTCTCACCCGGAGGACAGCGAGGTCGTGGCCTTCAGCGCGTTAGGGTTACGGATCATCTTGTCCAGGGTGCTGACGATCTGGCTGAACTTGGGCCGGGCGTTTCGCTCCTTCTGCCAGCAGTCCAGCATAAGCTGGTGCAGGGCGCTGGGGCAGTCCATGGGCGGGGGCAGCCTGTAGTCCTGCTCGATGGCGTTGATCACCTGCGGGGAGGAAGTACCTTACCGGGGGAATCCTCAGGCACAGGATCTACAAGTCTCACTTCCTGTCAGCTCCTGTTTGCCCTGAACTCAAGGGCACAGGGAGCCTGGTGTCTAAACAGCAGAGACCAGGGCACGCTCAAATACGTGGCTGGCCATTATCCATGCTGACACACTCATGGATCATTTCTCCAAGCATTTCCAATAGCGCCCCCTAATGTCTGGACCCCTGAAAGACTTTTCCCCTTATGGGTAACCCAGGCTGTGACTATTGAGATGTTTCCCAAAATAAGAACCCAATCTTGTTTCCTATACAAGCAGAACAGCAAAGCTGTTCTGCATGTATGCTTGCTTACTAACAATACCGAGAAAAACCCATCCATGCATTTTCCATAATCAGTTATCCAAATGCAGGGGCATCATGAATACTACTACTAGTAATTACAGTTATTAAGTTAACAATAGCAACATTTCCCAAGGTAAAAGCCCGCTTTTGTATTCCAGTGTTAATACGGGTGAGACTGAACATGTCCGACTCTTAAATCCTTCTTTTAGGTATTGAGCTGAAAGACCTCTCCCGGTCTACGCCGATGTCAGACGCATACAGAGAACAACGACCCCGACGTTAAAAGCCAGGGCTCATTAATAAACAGCACAGAAACCGCAAAACTAAAGGTTATAGATGTGAAGCGAGTGAAGGTCACAGCCCATCCCTCATTAATGTTTAATGGCCGTTTTGGGCTTAAACACACACCCACGGTCCCTGTCCATCCACTCCCCGGGCGTCGACTGCTCCGGTCCCCCTTGCACAAAAGGGCTGGTGATGGGATCTGGTACTGGCTGGGAGTCAAGGGGTCAGGGGATGAAGACAGCTCATCCTAAAGCACCGTGCAAGACTGCGGTCACAGTCCCAAACGGGACGTCTCGATTTAGCCAAAACACAGCTGCTTGGCTGGCAGATGGGACCTTGAAGTGCCCGCCTGTGACTGACACCCCCCCCCATCACCCCAGGGGGGCAGCAACTTGCGCCACACTTCCCCAAACTGTCATGTGACCTCAGAGTCACATGACAAAACAGCCCAGTGCCTGTCCACTCCACTGGGCATCATCTTGGAACTGCATTTCGGCCACTACCATTAAAGGATATTTCACACTATATATCCTGCAAAAAATTACTCTGATTTTGTTATTCTGCTAATTGGAAAGTTCCAGCACCAGCCATAACAGGAGCCGGACAGTACAATTCTTACACAGGATTTGGACAGCATGCGACACTGACCCCAGCTCAGATTCAAAACTAATAATTCAGATCTTCTGCAGACTTTGGGAGCAGGAGTTCTAATCGCAGGAATGTGCTCACAGCCTGCGCTCCCGGACCTGCCACAGAGGACGGTAAATGATTACCGAAATTTTACTCACCCGTAAATGGGGAAGAGCTCATTGATTATAAATGAGGGCCGCACTGCAGAGGCACACGCCTAATGAGATAAGCGCGCCCAGATCCTGTCTCTCTCCCAAGACGTTTAGCTTTCATACATTCAATTTTTCATTCATTTCCATTATCACACCTATAATTTGGGATTCCTGAAAAGAAGCTAATAGCAGTACATCAAGGTGCGGTGTCATGGATTTCAGTCGGTGCTATTACTCAGTGATGACAGTGGCGTGAAATGGGGGACTGGAGCTGTTTGGCTAGATTAAAAAAAAAAGCAGAACAGCGCAGAGTGTAATAAATCACAGAAATGTGCTCCTGGATTTGGCAACGATAACAAAGGCAGCCAGACGAGCCTTGGCTGCGAGAGGACAGAGACACATCACTCCATGAGATCCCGTTTATGGATTTCGGCGTCTCGCTCCTCTGGGCCCGGTATCTCCGTGCTCATCTCCGCCACGGAGGAGTGATCGCGTGATCTCACCTCCACCGGCCCGGGCGCAGAAGATCTAACAGATGTGTGTTTCTAAGGGAACCGGAGCCAGTATGTTTGCTTAATTAAAAAGGGCGTCAGAGCTGAGGGGAGAGAATCTGGAGTTGCTGTTAGGGAGTCCTCAGGGAGAGCCACTCTTACTGTAATATAAATGCAGTATTATCATTGTCATTAATAGTAATAATGATGAGGCTAAGAATACGCAGAGGTGGGATTGACCTCACTGGGGAATTGCAGTACACAGCTAAAGGAGGACAAGCAAGAGGTGAAATACAAACTGACGCTTCCCAGACATAGACACGCGGGCTGGGAGACTCGGTACAGGAGTCGGTAGGAGTGGGGCTTTGCATTCAGCGCAGCCTGACCTCTGCATGGTCCGTCTGTGTTCGACATATGGCATTACACCAGGGAAGTGCTCCTCTCGCTCGGGCTACGGCACGCGTCTCTGATGAATAATGAGCTAGCTGCTCTCACGCTCCGGAGGCCGACGCGTGCACCTTGGGGGGGGGTGGGGCAGGGGGGGAAATTCTCCTTTCTGCCAGAAGGGGGCGCAAAGAAAGCAGCGGAAACTGCCCAGCATTCAGTTCCACCTGACGTAACTTTACCTCTCGGAATGCTAACTTTGAGCGACCTCACTGTCACAATTATGAAGTGCAGTGATGCCTTCGGGGACATGGTGAACTTCCGCAGCCTGAAATACTCGCGAGGTGAACTTACGCAGCCTGAAATACTCATGAGGTGAACTTACGCAGCCTGAAATACTTGCGTGGTGAACTTCCGCAGCCTGAATGTGTACTTACCTAGTCTGAAATACTGACAAAGTGTACTTACGCAGCCTGAAATACTCACGAGATTAACTTACGCTGCCTGGAATACTCACGTCTTGATTGGACATGTCCCAGTACGGCCGCTCCCCATAGGACATGATCTCCCACATGACGATGCCGTAACTCCACACGTCACTGGACGAGGTGAACTTCCGGTACTGGATGGCCTCGGGGGCCGTCCATCTGATAGGAATTTTCCCTCCCTGAAAACCCAGGAAACCCAGAAACTCAGTAAAATGAATATGAGGAACAACCTTTGCTGAATGGTAACAATCAGGCATATATGGTGCTACCAAATAAATTGTGCCATAATAAAGGGGATGGACTGCATGCTGCATAATACCAAATATCCCAATATTTATAAAAATGGTGTCAAACAAGGCAAGAAACAGAATTCAAAATCTCTGAGAAGCAAATATATGTTTTTGAATCTGTATTCGGTCGACTTCCCATCAAGATGAGAGTGGCTCTGGTGTTCTCTGTAATGGACGAGCCGTGAAAACCCAGAAATCTTTGAATTATTCATCTGGAAAGTGCATCTGATTCCACAAAAGCTTTCACATTTAAAACTGAAAAGAGAGGAACACCCTCTCCTCCAATAATTTACAGACACGGGAGGGTGAATGTTTGCCTTTCTTTATATATATATATCTGAAAGGCGTGAATAGGAAAATAGCAGAACAGATTCACATGGTGAGGTCACCGCTGATTACCATGCTCGCCAGCTAACCTGCGGGGACTGTAAACTTGGCTAGTGAGCCAAACGCATACTTTTATCCATAGTCTGAGGACTGCCGATGAGCCTCTTTGGCAGTTAGGAGCAGGAAGCAAAGAGTGAGTTAATGATGTGTGTTTCTGTACCCGTCTGCCGGGGTGCCCCCTCACCAGTGCGCTCGTGTAGGTGGGGTCCGACGTGTCGTCCTCCAGGAAGCGGGACAGGCCGAAGTCGGACACCTTGCACACCAGGTTGCTGTTGACCAGGATGTTGCGGGCGGCCAGGTCCCGGTGCACGTAGTTCATGTCGGAGAGGTACTTCATGCCAGCGGCGATGCCACGCAGCATGCCCACCAGCTGAATGGCCGTGAACTGCCCGTCGTTTTGCTGGCGAGGCGCAGGGAGAGAACGGCATGGGTAAGCGACCCCGCCCACTCCCTTCTGATTAAGAGCCGGGTTCGAGCCGGCATTCGGGGCCCGGCGGAGCGCTTAAGCGCACTGGTACGGAACGCAAAGGTTGCTGGCTCCAGTCCCAGCAGTGGCTCTGCTGTAACATCACCATGAGAGGTACTTAACCTTAATTGCCTATGTAAATATATTCTGGGGTACGAATGGGTAAAATCATAAGTCATTTTGCATAAAAGCATCAGCTAAACAAATGAATGGAAATAGCACCTTTGCCCGATGTTCTGAAGATAGGTAATTCAGTGCTGTGTAATATATGGAAATAAAATGTGCATGTGTGCGTGTGTCTGCATGTGCGTGCGTGTCTGCATGTGTGTGTGCGTGTCTGCGTGTGTGTCTGCATGTGTGTGTGTGTGTGTGTGTGTGTGTGCATGTCTACATGTGCATGTGTGTGTAGGTTATACATATATATTAAACTGTGGGGACCAAATGTCCCCACAATATGATAAAAACCTGTTATTTTGACACTGTGGGGAAACTCAATTTTATAAAAATCATGTCTGTAATCAAAAAACTAACAATGCCAAAAGTCTTGCATTTTGTTCAGTTATTTATAGCTTAGGTTAGGGCTGGGGAGGGATTAAGGCTGTCATTGTTTGGGTTAGGGTTGTGCTTGTAGAAAATAATGGAGAGATAGAGAGATGGAGAGTGCCCACAATGGTACAGATACCTAATCTCTCTCTCTCTCTGTGCATGTGTGTGTATGTGTGCATGTGTGTCCATGTGCGTGTGTGTGTCTGTGTGTGTGCGTGTGTGTGTCTGTGTGTGTCCATGTGCGTGTGTGTGTCTGTGTGTGTGCGTGTGTGTGTGTGTGTGGCACTGCAATGGAATGACATCCCATCCAAAGTGTCTTCTGCCTCCTGGGACATATTCGTCAGGCTTCGCCAGTGGCGTAGGAGTTTAATACTGGGTGGGGGGGACACAACTTAACAAAGGTCTATTTATAGGGGGGGTACGTGTTCTCCCAGCCCCCTGGTTCCTACGGCCCAATTAATACATAATGGGTAAGTGGAATATGGATGGATGCACGGATGAATAGATGGATGGATGAATGGATATCTTTATTGTTTAAAGATAAACAACTATTAAACTATTTACAATATCCCCAAAAGCAGCCCCTACCACAAAAACTAGCAGGTTTTGCATCATCTACTGCTACTGAAACCTCCACCGAGTTCAGCCACCACCTGTCTGTGCGCTAATGACACGTCAAGGACAGCAGGCTGTGTTTTGACGGAGCTACAGCCACATCAGTCATCTGTCCGACAGCCTGGCACAGTGAGAGTGGAGCCTGGCAGGGGCCCACACATCGGGAGCTTCTGTAAAAGGACCCTGAGCTGCCTAGGTGTACGGACCAGCGCACTGTACACAGCCCCAGGGACCAGCACAGTGAGCGACTCACGGGTATGACTGAACCCTGCATGCTGATTGGCTTAAACGTGTTCAAAAGGGTGTTTTTTTTCCCCTCCACCAATGAACACTCATGAACAATATCGCCGTTCACACTGACGTGGCTCTGACTCTCTTCAAAACCAGTGACAGTGCATAAGCCCCAGAACAGACAGGGGAGCAAACACTACAACATTCAGCCTGCCAACAGGGCGACTTTGTGCACAAGCAACCAAAAGAAGCCCAGTGGAAACTTTCTATGCATGCACCATTAATATTAATGTCAAAATAAATGTTAGCAATCAAGTTTTGGCTATTTTGTAAGTTGATATTTTAAGGAGAGACTCTTTTCTAGCTAAATTGCAGCCACATTTCTGCCGAGCAGTGATAATATCCAGTTTGTTCCGTATTACCTTATTTATCACTGTAAATGGAGGGAGTAGTTTGGCAATGGGATGCATATGATAGGTTTTAGTCGTTGTTTTTAAAATGCATCAATGATTCAAACCGTGTTTCGTAACAGTATCGCATGTGAGACTGCCAGAGGCGCTGAAGCTAAAACGACATTATAGGCAGTAGAAGACCAGTCATAGTCTCACCGCTACACTTCAGCTTCTGTTTTCTTCGTTTATTTGAATCATCAAGAAGTAAATCTTTAGGAAAACTATATTTTTTTCCATAAAAGTAAAAAAAAAAAAACGTAAAAATTGTACAGCTATCTGTGACGAGCAAACAAAATGCTATATTCACTATCTGCGAATGTCAGTGACAGTTTTCCCATGATAGCAGCCCGGTGGTTCATACTGAAGAGAGCAGATTCTGTTCATTCTGAGCTGAGTGTATGAATTATTAAGGCTCCGTCACTGGTGCTTGGGTGCAGATGCTTCTTACAGTGTGATGCACCTGCGAAAAAGTTTCAGCACGTCTCACATATCGCTGTTTCTTTCAGTGCGATTCGTCACTTTGGCCAGTTTCGTCCTCTCAGTGGATGGGCTCTCCCCTCTCACCTCCGCGCAGGCGGAAATGAGGCAGATGGCTGACCGGAGATGAGCGTGTTAAGAGGATTTGCCACCAGGGGGCGCAGTCCCGGCACCCTTTTGACCCGCCTCTACTTCAGTGGCAAGTTGGGATCTCTGCCCCGGGAACATGGCTAAGTTCAGACACGCATCGTGTCACCAAAGACCAAATCGCGTGTGTGCATGCCAAGCTGAACTAGCAGTAAAAATTTTGGATGCTTTCATTTGTAAACTTAAGCAAGTTTCAACCTCCATCCCTAAACTATATCTTGACAATCCTACATTCTCTATCAAGCCGTAGCTGAATTACATCTCGCTGTGCTCTCATATCTGTCAGGTCATGATTCATGAGCTGCCTGGCGCCCGAATTATCTTTCTTTCTGAGCGGCGCTGACATGAGAAATGGAATTGGGCATCCTTCTGACAGCACAATCGTACAAGACGGCAACACATGGCTAATCACTGCGGACTCAATAGCTTGCTGATATTTACGGAGCACAGGGGGACTGCCTTTAGCTGGTTTCCAAAGAGAAGATCAGAGAAAGAGAGGTAAGTATTAAAATCCTTCACCACCCCCATGAAATGCCAAAATGAATACTGTGGGGGAGGGGGAGAAGAACAGATGCAAGCCGACTTGGGGGGAGTCGAAGAGGGCACCCACCCTGAGGAAGGAGTCGAGCGAGCCGTTCTCCATGAACTCGGTGACGATCATGACGGGCGTGGTCTTGGTGACCACTCCCTCCAGGTGGATCACATTGGGATGCTCGAACTGGCCCATGATGCTGGCCTCGCTCAGGAAGTCACGCCTCTGCTTCTCCGTGTAGCCGGACTTCAGGGTCTTGATGGCCACCAGCATCTCCCGCTTGCCCGGGAGCTTGAGACTGCCACTGCACACCTCTCCGAATTCACCTGGGGAGGGGGGTGAGAGCTTGGAGGCAGAGCCCTTCACACACGCTAATTCGATGCAAGGCACAGGACGCTAATGAGGCCCACTAAACACAGACATGTCAAACTGCACCCATGCCAGCATCAACCCCAAAAAGTCTTGGAAGCCACAAACATGTCCGCCCCCCTCTGCATCCCAGTACCTGAGCTAACCAGCTGACCTCGTTTCCACACGTATCACCTCACAAATGAGAGTCAAGAGGGAACAACCGCAGCAAAATCAATATTACTCCACAAAAAAAGTATAGGTATTACCCCCCTCCCACTGAGTGAACTTATTATGGTCCATATAAACGGACCGTGTCCTGAAAGGCAACAGGGAATTTTAGACCCCTCTACAAGGGCTTGAGAATTAACACCTGACCTACACAAGCATGGATATCTGTATCTTTGCAATTGTTCCGACTAAAATTATTCAAGCTAGGATCAGCACTAACAATACAACTATACTATACTAACATACTCTCATCCTAAAGTGAACGGCAGTGTCAGTGTCTCAGCAGGCAGCACTGTTCCTTTATATCTCCCACGTGGGGGGGTTTGAATCCTGCCCCAGCCGTCTATATGTGGAATTGCATGATCGCCCTGATTTTATGCAGGTACCCACTGGACACTCCAGTTCCCCCCAGAATTCCCGAGACATGCAGCCTGGTGAAGGGCTGCCTTGGAATTGCCTGTGTGGGTGGGTGCGTGTGTGTGGGGGTGCGTGTGTGCCTGTGCCGGCCCTGTAACGGACGGGCTTTAGCCCCTCAGAAATAACCCTCCCCAACTAAATAAACGTACACTAATTTAAGGAGTCTGTTCGCATGACTTCTCATGATCAAACTCCCTTTTTCATAAATCTCTAAACTATAAACCCCCCTTGATTCTGTACTGTGTAGGTGGGTAGAGGATGGATGGATTACCATTGTCATGCTAAAATAATGTAATACATTTAACACTTCTACCACTCCTTTTATCTCCAAAAACAGCTCCTCTGGTCCAAGTCTTAAAACAACTTGCCAACGTGTCTGGAGCCCCCGGGAAAATCCACACTGTTGGCATCCTGCGGTTCTAGCACCGTCCATTTTTGGCATCTTCTTCCAGGTTCTTCCCCCATTCCTTCTGCTTCGCTGAGCAGGAGCCTACCTGCGCCAATGACCTGCTCGATCTTCACGCAGGAAATGTCGATTTCCTTGGCAAACTCCCTGACAGCCTCGTTGGGATCCTCATATGTAAACGGGTCAATGTAGATCTTCATCCCTGGAGTCACTTAGAGAAAGGAACCGCAGCTGTAATTATCTCCGGACTGGTGGAACATCCCTTCCACACACACACACACACACACACACTATCTCAGGCTAAACCCAGCGGCTGGGTCAAAGATCTGTCTTTAAAACCTGAAATCTGACGCTGTTGACACATTTTCAATTTCAGATAGGAGAAAATGCCAAGGGCACACCAGCGAAGGTGTTCAGGGTGACATGGTGCGACTAAACGGAAGGGAATTGAAGGCAGATTTTAGCACACTGGCAGATGTCAGGTGGAGCAATACAGGGAGGGGGATCAAAGCCCCATGGTCACCTTTCAAACAGTTTTCACCAGTTTTCACAGCCGCCCACATAAGCGTGAACTGCATGGGAGCCGCTGGCCAGGAAGCAGGAGATACACTTTGAAAACCTGCTCAGAACTACGTCCAGTTCCAGGAAATAAGACGACATTTCAGCCGCTCTGGAATTCGACTGAAGTGGCTTTTTGTGGTCCTTCAGGGACGAAAAAAAAAAAATCACAGCTAGTTACTTAGAAGTGACACAGATTTCTGACTCGTTTGGTCGCACCACGAACCCAGCACAGGCATGGAAACCACACCTAGTGAAGTAACACAGCCCTCACACAGGAGATTTCAGCACCAAAAAAGGCAAAGACACTAGAAAACAATCTGTCTGCTGCCGTGCAGAACGGATTGGGACGCCATCTTTGCTGGATTAGATTCTATTGCCATAACTACATAACATACAGGCAAGGAACCAGGAAGTATTTTAATCGAGTTTCAGTAAAAAGTGAAAGCTAAGGATTTATAAATGGATGTAACGTCTTTTATGGTCCAGCCTCTGCTCCTTAATCTTCCAAAATTTCCCCAGTTAAACCTCAGACACGAACATAGCGTGAAGAGAGGAACTGTGCTCAGCACCTGACCTTATCCAAACCTGCCTTTCTCGCACGGGGTGGATATCCCAGAGCGGGCGGAGCCAGAAAGCCCCAATCCCAACTAACATGACGGCTTGCCAGCGATTCCTGATCCGCGGCTTTTGGTGATACTGTGTTTTGCGTTTGTGGTTTCCCTGAGCTGTCAGCATTGCAGGTGCAAATAATGAACCGCTGAAGTCATACTGAGCGCCTTTGTGTGCACGGGACGTCCGGTCTGGAATCACGGGCTTTTGCAGAAAGGTGGCGTGCACACGTAATCACAGTTAGAGAACAGGGTCCGAATGAGGGGGGACCAGTAAGAAAAATAAAATCCTCAGCCCAATAAAACAGGCCCTGGACAACGAGGGCTTCTGGGAAAACAGTTTCAGACCCCCGTCAGACCAGAGGGTCGAGCTATTTTCAGATTTTACTTAGAAGGCTCCGCCCCATAGAAGGGCCCCTCTGGTGACAACCGCACATAGCAGGGCGGAGAGAAACGTGGCTGGAACTCAGAGAACAACAGAGACGATGGGAAAATGGGGAAGTGTGACATCGTCTGTGGCTTTAAAATGGCGTGTGATACACAGGTACATGCAGGTGAGGGGTCAGCAGCCCCCAGGCTTGTGGGGGGGTGGGGGAGCGGATACTCACTGTGCCCACTGGTGTAGTGCTGCAGCTTGTCTGTGTACTCTGACTCCGCCCTGTCAGAGCCCCGCCTCCTGACGGAAAGACATACGGCTGTAGAGTGGGGCTACAAGGAAGGAAGGGGCCTTCCCACAATTCTACACTCCCGGCCGGCTGTCTGCGTGACGGCCGCATAACACCGTTACTGCCGCACCACGCGACAAGGCCCAGGCTACATCGAGCGCGAGACCTTGGAAACGTGTACCAGAACGGCCTGCTTTTAACATTATCTTCAATTTCTGGGCTCACTTTAGTGGCTTGATTTAATGGTCGTTAACATTTTATGGATGGTTAAAAAGCAGTAAACGGCACAGCGTCCAGGAAAAGGTTGGCAGGGAGACAAGAAAAACTCACCGGTTACAAACGATGATGATGACTACAACGGCGATGAGGAAGACGACGCCAGCGGCGGCCGAGCCGACGATGAGAGGCAGTTTCTCCTGAAGGCTGGTTTTGTACTCCTCTGTTGGAGCAGAACTTTTGGTTAGAACTTCCAAAGCAGGTAGACTGAAAGCAGATGTATAGCTCTGAACTGTATTTTCCACGTGTCTCCCGAGTTTACGAAGCGGCAGTCAGTAGGGTGGTTAACACAGATGGATCTCATGGTAACCGGAAGGATTAAGTTCAAGTCCCAGATAAAGGCAAGCTGCTGTACCTTTGAGAAAGGTAGGTAAGTTTGCTGTGAATAGAATTATCAGCCAGAGCTCCAAAATATAAACTTTTGGTAGATGTTGTTCTAGAACAGTGTTTCCTATGGACCCCCAGCAGTCCACATTTTTGCTTGTTCCCAGTTCCCAACACACTTGAATAAAACAATCCATCCATTTTCTGTAACTGTAAGATATGGAAATCCATATCTTAGAGGCGTGATGCAACAGTGCTAACCACTGCACCACCATGAACAATGAACAATCTAGACCACTAAATACCTGGTTCAGATGTGATAGGAGCTGGGAGGGAGCAAAAATGTGGACTGTCCGTGGGCCCCTGAGGACCGGGTATGGAAACACTGTTCTAGAAGAACAGGGCATGCCTAATAAAGGCTGTGAGGTCAGAAAGTGGGTGAGATGCTGAGGGCCAGGAGTCCAGAAGACCCTTTCTAAGGCTGTCACACCAAAGATGGTCTGAGGAGCAGGCAAGCAGTGGGGGTCTGGAGAAGTAGGTGGATGTAGGTGAACCTAGAGGAAGGTTTTTAATGTGCATTTACGGTTATGGTCAGACAGGTAGCTATTTTAACAGATTGTTAATGACAATTATTTGACTCAGGCTGATTCTTTGTGATCTGAAGTCATACGTAGTAAAACATGTATCTGATTTTCTGCTGACAACTGCAGGCATAGTGTGTATCACTAAAGAACAGCACTTCAGCTTAAATGAATGCTACATTACTTTTGGTAGCATTCATATAAAGTAATTAATGAGGATACACAACATGGAAATCCAGAAGGCTGCAAATCCCTATTCTATAAAGACGATTGCACCTTCTGTCATGGTCTGGAAGTACATCTTGCCGCTGTAGCGTCCAAAGCCGGCCACTGTTCTGGCCCGCACCTGGAACACGTAGATGGTGCCAGACTTGAGACCCTGGATGACCGCTGTGTTGGTCTGGCTCTTCACCATGGATGAGTTGTACTCTGCCTGGTCCTTCAGGGTGGAGAGCAGACAAAATGTTCTCCAGGTAACTTCACGTCAGTTCACTGCTAGGAGATCTAAGGTCTGCTGATAGGGCTGTTAGGAAAACTAATGGTTGTAAATGGGCTAAGCGCCCCCCCCCACCAATACACCAAAGCACTCACCCAAAATGTCCCTGTTCAAATAATGAGTATTTAATGAGTGAAAGAAAAATGAACAGCTCCTTTGGAATTTAGCTGGAACTAAACCCAACTATCTACAATGGTAGGGGCTCGGCAGTTTAAATAAACAAAAACCGATTTGTTTCATGCATGAATTATGGTGAAAGGAACAAGATTTCCAAACATCTGCTGTTAAGTGGTGAAGCTGCGATTGGGGAGGATCCAGCTTCAGAACGACGCCTTTCCCAGCTTCACTATAACTGCCCGCAAGGCAGGCAAATCTCCCCTTTGTATCTGAGCAGAACTCTCAGCATCATTTGCTGGTGTTCCATGGAAAATTCCATGTGCATTCAAATGTAGTTTTGACACTCCGACTGTCAACGGTCAAGTGAAACTGCCTATTCCACATCTTCCCGTCCTTCAAAGGCTGTCAGCACAGAAAATCAAACAGAATATGAATCAGCGTAGGTGAATCCCAAAACACTTTAGGTTAAGTGTCCCCCAGGAATGAAAAGAAAAAGCTATTGTGAGATCTGTGTTTTCTGTCCAATTTTGCATTTGGATAAGAATAACATCTCAGGTGAAACTTTCGGCTTAGATTACTATTTCTCTGGTTTGTTTTTTATGCTTGTCAAACTATCTATGGCAAAACTCGAAGATGGCTCAGGTTCTCTGCAGGGTCTTGGACATGGTCTCCCACTTTCCATACCAGGTATCTCAAGTCATCTTGAAATGAGATCATCACAAGGTCAGAGATGCTCGTCATTCTGATTGCCATCGACAGCGTATCGCAGTCTAAACCGGGCTCTGGCTCATTTTTTCACTGTAGCACTGATCCTCCCAACTTCTACAGCTTAGCAGCACGAAAATGTGGGGAAAAAATAGATTTCGCAGGTTTAAAGTGATCAGTCTTTGTGGTAAGTGTCAAACACACCTTCTCACCTACATGCCTCAAACATACACACATTGTTTAATCTTTTAAAATGTCTTAAAATAATTTCTCAATTTTTTTACATTAGCTTATGGGGCAGTACTGCACATCCACGTCCCAACTCTGTGTGTTTGAATTTGCGTCTTCTCCTCATGTCATGCTGATATGGGCTTTCCCTGGGTATTCTAGCATTGTCTCATAGCCCCAAAGCATGCATCTATGGAAGCCGGTCTCTCAAAAAAAATGCCCTTGGTACGTGTATAAGAGTGCATGCTCTGTGGAGGACAGACATCCCATGCAGAATGTCCCCAGGCATGTGCGCTGTACCTCCTAAGATAGACCCCGGGGTCAGTGTGACCCTATACTAGATAAGGGGTTAGAAGATGTGGGTGGGTGGGTGGATGGATGGATGGATGGATGGAGATAGATAGATAGACAGACCGACATCTATAAAAGCTGCTGTGGTTCAGCAGGTTAGGACAGTGCGCTTGTAGTCAGAAGCTGGCAGCTTCAAATCCCAGGCTCAGCAGAGTAATTTCACTGTCTGCTTCCTAGGCACGACTTTTAATGCCTAATTGCTCCAGGGACTGACTGAGCCTACTTTTGCAAAAACATATGCAGCAGGGTTGGGGCCATTCCGGAATGCATTGATCAATTCCGGTCCAAATCAGGAAATGGAACTGGAGTTGGAACTTAAATCTCCCTGAAATTCAAATTCAACTCCAATTCTGTTCCCT
>JAOYFF010000106.1:2293526-2305643 GCA_025773925.1 Cryptomyrus ogoouensis | reverse complement strand
CATTTTTCCCATTGAAATGAATGAGCGGTCCCCATAAGGATATGTATACCCTACATGTGCGAGTGTGTGTGTGTGTGTGTGTGTGTGTGTGTGTGTGTGTGTGTGTGCGAGTGTGTGTGTGTGTCTGTGCCTGTGTCCATGTGTGTGTGTATGTGCCTGTGTGTATTTTTTTCCACCAGGCCTGGCAAATGACAAAAGCTTTTTGTAAAAAGAATATGGCTTTAGGCCTAAATACAGCAACGAAAATAGGTCTTTCCAACTGGCAATATTTATACTTATCTTCTGCAGCCAATCATGAGCAAAAGCATGATTTCTGGGCAAATCTGTCCAGTTAAATCAGCTAAAGGTCAGAAATTATCTGCAGCAAAGCAAAAATCCAAGTAAGTCTGATAAAAGAGAGACCATATGTAATCTTATCAAACACGAATTTGTGAATGAAGACTATATTAACAAATTAAACCTGCAACGACTTCATATACATTCTACATTATACTTATAAGCCGAATTATAAATAATGAACACATTTTAATAGTTATATTAAACAAATAAAAATAGTAACAAATTATTGACGATGTTATACACTGTTATACAATAAGTGACAAATTATTGATGATGTTATACACTGTTGCTTGATGTAACACAAAGCTAATGACTAGACATTGTCACCAATAGATGTAGTTTACAGGGGGGCATCGTGCTGCTTAATAGAGACTATGAATGAACGAGTTGGGGTCACTGCCAGTGTGTGTCGCACATCTGCTCCTGCAGAAAGGTTCTCTTTTCAGAAAGCCTGCCATAATGGGACGCCAGGGACAAGAGGTGCAGCATCCTCTATCTGGAGGGCAAACGCATTTGACAGATTAAATTAAAACACAGTGCGAGGGGGGGCAGGCCTGATTGAAGGGAGTAGGGGGAACACGAAGGGCAGCGAAGCCATCCACGTCGATGGGAGACGCCTTTCAGTGTGCTGCTGACGTTTTGACAGAAAGCAGCCAGGGGAACCCAGATGGAACGCGACATGAGCGCGAGGAAGGCACGCAGACCGCCCCGTCGTCATCAGCACGCAGACCGCCCCGTCGTCATCAGCACGCAGACCGCACCGTCGTCATCAGCACGCAGACCGCCCCGTCGTCATCAGCACGCAGACCGCACCATCGTCATCAGCACGCGGCTCCTTGAGTGGCCATTAGAGGGCGGCCTTGGGGTTCAGGGTGCAAGGTCGAGCTGATTGGCGGCGAAGCCATTAGAGGCTTCAGATACTGTGGAGGGAACGACTATCTCGCAACATCACACCGAACACTTACGCTCATTCTGCTGAGATAGTAGCTTGCAAACTGCAATTTTTTGGGGATTATTGTATCATTAGCTCTAATTCAGAATTTCTCATGGACTGCCAGACCACTATTTTAAACTATACCTAGAATTTGTTTGCCGTCATCGAGAGCCCTTCAAAATACAAAGGCAGAAAAAGATTGACACCCTTCTGTCAAAGAGGGGCGGGGCTTAAGCCCAGTGTTAACCTATCAGGTGCGGGGAGTTACAATAAGCAAGACATGCATTTCTCCTCCAATCAGAGTTTAGCTCTACCACACAGAACCACAATAAAGAACAAACAGCGGGCTGCAGTGTCACAAATGGAAGGAACACATATCACTGCAATGAAAGCTTTTCATGAGTCAAAGGAACAAAGTAGCAGGCTTTATGTCCCCGGCAGAAGGCCACTGTTGTGTTGTCTCCGCAAATATTTCAGCCAGAAAACCCTCATGCCACCGAACAATTAGACAAAAAAACTAACTTGTAATTACAAATCTCTCTCGCCGATTGTTAGTCATAATAATAATCATGACTACACCCCTGTGCTTGTTGATTTTCAACATTATTAAAAATGTAAATATTTTCTTTTTTGTTTGAAGGCTTCAGAGCCGAGCCTGCTCCCCTCTGCTCGGTGCAGCGTCCGCGCTCCTTCCCTGGAAGGGGCTCCTAAACGGTTTTTGATTCTAATTTGACCAAATGAACAAGAAAAGGAAAAAGGAAAAACAAAGTACGTCTGCCGCAGCTACGCTGCCCCCGCAGCGAGTCGTGGGAACTCGTCGGGGCTCGGCGCTTCTCCTGCGGGGGTGACAGCGGGACTGGACAGCGGAGCAGCTGCTGCATTCCCAGCCTCGGGGAGCCGGGGGAGATCCGACGCGGGCCTCCGTCCATGGGCTACGGGGACCTGTCGTGCTCTTTGTGGTCGGCCTCAGAGAGCTTTCTACGCTCTCATAGCACAGCAGGGGGATATAAATAAAACACACTCTGCCCTCTCTCCAGCATCACACCATTCAAATACGATTTTATACAGCGCTCTTCCCAATATAGCTGCCCCAGACTGCTTAACAAAAAAAGATGAGAAAATTAGAGATGGATCTGAAGCGAATAAATGAAGCGCGCGAGGAAGAGCACGAGACTTCGGCAGACATGAGCGTCGCAAACCCGCTCCGTCAGCAGCACCTGGTATTTCACTTTGTGCAAAATTTTGAAGGCTTCTACGACTCTTCTGAGTGTAATTACATATTTTGGCTCACGCAGAGCACGTTTAGTGCGAAAGCGATCACCAGGTGCCGTGAGCCCAGCTATGCTGAGCTCCTGGACCAAAGCGACCTCGAGCCCCGACCATTTTTACCGACTCTGTTTTTGTCTTCCGTTATTCCGTACCAGACACACTAAGCCAAAATTATTCGAACATCCATGAACATAAAATTATTTGACATACAGCAAATGTATCTGGGAGCCCAGTAACCAAGGCCAAAGCAGGATGAGGTTTCCGGATTGCCTAATCTTCTGAATTTATTAATAGCAGAGAAGAGTAACTAGTGCATCATTTGCAGTATGACTGGTGTTCATGTCGATGAACATGGCCCTTATGACGGCGAACTCTCAGCTTCCTTTTAAAAACACGCCTCTGCTTCTCTCTACTCTGTCAAAACAGTACAGGGCCAAAAATGAGGAGATCATTATACTGAAAGGACACTTCCTGTTCATGAACAGCCAACCCAGAAACGGTGCTCTAAAGCTTTAAGGCGTGTGATAAATCTAGTCAGAGGGAGCAAAAGGTGTGTGTGTGTGTGTGTGGATTAGGTTTATATTACATTGTGGGGACCAAATGTCCCCCACAATGTAATAAAAACCTGGTATTCTGACATTGTGGGGACCAATGTCTTATATTTTGTTTGGTTACTTATGGTTAAGGTTAGGGCTGGGTAGGGGTTAAGGTCGTCATGTTGGGATTAGAGGTTCCCCCATAGAAATGAATGGAGAGTCCCCACAAAGATATAATTACAAACCTGTGTGTGTGTGTGTGTTTGTTTGCATGTTCACGGTTGCAGCAGGACTCCACAGTTATTGTATCCTGCATTAATTATATATAATGATCTTTCCAGTTTCCTGATGATACACCAGCAGGTAAAGAGAATGTAAATCTGTATTATATTTCAGAAAGACTGTCAGGCCATCTGCCCAGTGAGTCTCTGCATTCCCGTGCTCATGGTCTGTGTCATTGCAAGCACCATTTCAAAAACAATCACCTTCTTTAGGTATAATATAAACCCACATTCTCACTCTGTCTCTGCAAAGAAAAGTGACATTTCAGCAATGAGTACAGGCAGTTTGCCAAATGCTTGGATGATTAACATTTTTAATACTCCAAGATTCTCAAGCTGTAAACTGGATCAACAGTTTTATCTTCCAATTAAATCTATGCATGGATTTTACACCCACTAACACCAACTACAAAACTGGCCAAAATTTTAATAGTTTAAAAAAAAAGAAAAAATGAATACAAATATCCTAGGCAAATGGGAGCTGCTACTGGGGGGGACATTTTAAGCAACAAATAACATGAAACTGGTTATAATACTAGACAGTAGTAAGCAGTTGTATAAATGAAAAATGATAGTCAGAACACTAATAAATGAGATTGTAATTGATTTTCACTTATTAATAACCGAAGGTTCATTTGCATTCAAAACTTCCTGGGGCTGATAAATACGAAATCAGAGAATCACCAAAATCGATCTAGCCTGACAATTCTGTCTACAGGAAAGGTATTACATATAGTAGCTTCTTCCTTTACAGACTTAAAGATACTAAATTAAAATTAAGAATATGGATACATACATTAGTTCTAAGTGCATAACAGATCTATTAACCCTAACACAAAGCAGGGCTCTGTTCTCCTCACACTTCTGTTGGGAACACCATGTCCTGTCTTTTGACATCCAATTATAAACTACACGTAGTGCTTTAGACTGACCGCCACCTACTCTGCAACCTTACTTACCCCTGATGTAGGGTACACCGTCCATCCGAGCTCCGCCGTAGCTGTTGTGGAGTCCATTAGCGTCTCTGTAAGAGCAGGGAGGAGAAGATTTGCTCAGTCCTAACATGAATTCACACACAAAATAAGTCATGTTGCTTACGGTTGAACACAATGCAAATGATTGCACAAACACAGCCGTGTGACAATATGTTATTTCATATAACTCACTCAATGTACTTTGTTATAAATACATGTACATTCATTAACTACTCTAATCCCCGCTGTCCCAGTCTGACCATTTACAATCTGTCAGTGCTTGGGAAAACAGACCATTATTTTCACGTCAAACTATAAAGTGCATGCATACTTGTAAACAATGTGGATTTAATGTGTCCTACAATAACAGCTACAGAGGCAGTATTGAGGGACTTTTTTTACAAATAGTTTTACGTTACTGTTTATAAACAGCCACCCCTGAAACTGTTCTCTGAAATGTGATAAATTTAGTGAGAGGTAGGAAAAGGTCCAGAAAGATTTATGAAGATTTATTGCTACCTCAGGAAACCTGTCTTCATCTTTTTCTGTCACAGTGTGGCCACATATTCACAATATGCCTCAGAAATGTTTTGCTTAAAACTTCCCTTTTTGATAGTAAGTAACACTCCCAAAACTTCCAGTTTGCTATGAACGTGTCAAAATATGCATATCATTACAACTGGAACAAAGCTTCAGAGGAAACGATTCAGTCAGCAGGTTTATCTCTGCAAACATGATACATCGTTTCCTAATAAGGAGTTACACCTGCACACCTGCTGCCCTTCAGTCTAATTCCAGGAGGGGGGAGTGAGGTGGGGATTATTTTGTTATTTTATTTGATATTTTTTGCACGACCTGGCCTTGTGTCTGAAACAAACCAGTTTAATGGGAGAGTGACTGACCACCAACCTCTAAAATCTTTCAGCTATTAAGGTTAAAGATGAACCTCATTGAGCTCATTTGGGGGGGGGGGAGTCCCTCATCCTGGCCCACTGTGTCTCAACCCGGTCCTCAGACACCCTCTGACAGCCTGCGTTTCAAGCAATGGGGGACCCTGAATGAAGTGTGTTGGGGGCTGGGAGAGAGCAAATATGTGGAGTGTCTCGGTGGGGTCGCTGAGGACCGGGCTAAGAAACACTGCCCTGGACCACTCCCCATTTTACAGAAAACTCACTAGTACTGACAGATTGATGGAGAAGATTACTTGAGATATCCGCTTTGCTGAAAGCAAATGTACAATAGTCACAAAAGGATTTGGAGAGATTTTCCCAGACACTCATATAAATCTTTGGATCTACAGTAACGGACGTCCATCCACATTCTGCATAGCTGGGAAAAAATCAAAAAATGTTTTGGTACCATTTTACAATAAGGCTCCCTTCTGCCACTTATAAATGGTAATAGTTCATTAATTTAAAAGGAAAACTGTTATAACCAGAGGTGGATAGATCAGGTCCAGAAAGTAGAAATCACAGAGTCCTCAGCTGGTTATAACTTCATAACTTCATTCTTATAGTAAAGCGGTACCAATGTTTTATCTTGAACTTTATCGAATGTGTTAAAGTCCAGTGGTTCACTGGATGAAAAGTTGTGTTTAACAAGACAAAGCTTCTTACGGCTGGTATGACCTAACGTGGAAGTCACAGGTATTATTTACTCACTTTCTGGAGGTCACACTGCTAGCAAAATATAAACACTAATTAGCACTACTGGGGATGCGTGTATCTCTGAGCAGCACAGCAGTAACCTTCCTCCAATGACATTTTGATAATAATTCATCTTGCTGTCATTCATTGGTCGGGACAAACATGCCCCCTTACAAGTCTGCGAGCTGAAAAGACATAAGAGGTAAAAAGCAGGATAAAGTCTAATGAGCCTTTCATTAATTCCACTAAATAGTTGTTGTTAATTAACGTTGCTTTCAACTATGGTTTTTTTCTTTTGAGAAACAACCAGAATCTGTTCAGTGTCTCTGAAAGACCATTACATTCAAATATAATAGGAAGCTTCATAACAGCCTAATTTGTATAATTAGGCAGTTAAATTTCATTTGTATATAGCTGTCGATAATATCACATAATGCAAATTGATGAGGCCCCCTTTGGGTGTTACTCTATGAAATGCAAATGAAGCCCATCAGTATAATGAGAATTAGGACGTGTAAAATAAGAGTTATAACCCACTTACAGGCAGTTTGCAGAGAACACCGTGGAGTATAGGGGGACGAGCACCCTGCTGGTACTGTAAAAACACACCAAGCCCCTCCCCGCCCCCGCTTCCGCCCACACAGCCGCCAGAAGCCCCTCCCCACTGCCTGCCCCAACACCCGAAAGCATTGGGACGAACTCTGTCGATGCACCTGGGCTGCTGCAAGACTGTCGATCATTCCGGGATTTACACTTGTGGGTGATGAATTACAAGGACGGCGATAAGATTCCAGGCCAGATTCCAGGAAGCAAGTGTTTTAATCAGAATCCGGATCACTTTATTTCATCAAGGCCAGTCACCATGTCCGACACATTGGTTCTGGTCTGCGGTCAGACGCTTCACTCACCACATGTAAAAATAGACGTTTCATAAAAATGAAAAACATATATAATAGGCCATTAACAGAATAGACAGTCATGTTATAGTGTGCAAATTGTGCAAAATATGCATACATATTGGTAACAGCTTCTGTTCAACACAGGTCACTACACATGTTGAAGTGATGAGCTGTTTTCGTTTTTATTGCCTGTTATGTAAAATACATAGGCGCAGTGTTATTATGACAGCGGTGATGCAGTCCGTCCTGCGTTACGGAACACAGCGGAACCTGAAGTAAGTGGAAGCTGACACCGCCGTAGCCGACGGGTCAACAAGAACCCAAACCGGGGGCTCAAAGAAACGCCCGGGCTTCTTTCTCGAAGGGGCAAGACGCCACACTGTATTCTTAGACACGTTCCCTAACACTCTTGATTTCAGACGAAGGTCAGAGCCAAAGTATGTGCCCCCCCACCGCGCAAGTCCATAAACAGCGACCACCCAGTAAACAAAAGCACATTACGATCTAAATTAGCAGACGTGCAGCTTAATGAGGGATTAATCCTTCGAAGGATCGCTTGGATGCCAGGTCTCAGTCAGACGATAAGGAGGTGGCACCTGTTTAAATTGCCGCTCGTTAAAAGCCTACGAAGGTGCCTGGGAGGGCAGCGAGGTGTGAAATTGGCGCTGCGCGAGTCAGCGTCGTTCGTTTGCCGCGGGTCCGCGGGGGTTGATGGGAGGCCGCTGAGGCCACGGTGCCTGCTGTTTGGCGCTGCCAGCTGCAGGTCCTGCCCTCGTCACTAGGACTTTTCCAGCCAGACAGCCTTCAGTCACCCCTATGCCCCCCCCCCACCCCAAACGCACGATTTGGCGAAGGGGTCGAGTGCCCATCAGGCTCCCCCACCCCCCCACAAACACACATGTTGGCACGATCCAGGCTCAGGGAGGGATGTTCGGAGACACAGAGCACCTGGTTACTGTATCCGGGGGGTGGGGCTCCGCTCGAACCATTATGCTGAATGGGGGAGTATGTAGGAGGGCAGGGGGGTGTAAGCTGGCAAGGGGAGACAGCTGTTTGGGGGAGACAGACGGTGGTGTGGCCCGGAGCTGCCTGTAGCCCCAAGACTCAGCCAGGTGGACTCTCTGGGGGGTCAGAAGGTCCCATCTCTGAATAGTCTTTAATTTTCTTCCTGTTCCTTCTGGCACGGCGGCTAAAACGTGAGCCACTCTCAGAGCATCCTTCGCTTTTAATTGCTCATATCTATCATTTCCCCCATTTTCTGTCCCTGATGCTTCTCTGCCAGCATGACCGCTTCCCACTGTATGCAATTATATTTGATGAATGTGCGGCTACACGTGGCCGTGTGTGTTTGTATATGCTGTTTGTTTAGCTAGGCGTCATCCCCAGTGCTGGTGATAATATAAAAAAACTTTTTCTTTTTTTTTAAGTTAAACTGATTTGTTTTGTTTCGCTACATCTGCTTTGCACGGCTGCTTCAACCTTTTAAGCCGCAGCTGACAGATTAATGCCCGCTTTAATAAAATGAGACAGCAGGTGGCATAGTGGTTAAGTACTGAACTGGTGACTACTAGGCTGTTACTGTTCGCTTGTGATAAATGCATAAATATTAAAGTTCTGTGTACACAGGAAGTGTGACACTGAGAACTATTTGCATTTTTTTTATTCAGTAGATTCTTTTATCCAAAGCGATGTATATTATTTTGAGAAAGCAGGGTCAGGCCATCCCTGGAGCGAATGAGGGTGATGTCACCCTGCCAATCCTGGGCTTTAAACCGACAAGCTTCTGATAACAGCCACAGAGCTACAGAGCGCCCCACAGTACCGCCTGTATCACAGTAATCACACTGTCTGGCATGTCCACCTGAGAGATCATTTTAACATGACCCATTCCCATACAGGCTACAGCAGGGAATGACAGAGTTAATCTTTAAATTCATGTCATTTAAAATTTTATTTAAAAATTCCTAACCGCTTACATAATACAGCTTGAAAACTTATTAATGCACAGACAGAGCCAGGCACAAAAATGTCACCCGTCCAATTACACTGACATAAAGTCATTTCATAGATCAGTAAGTGCGTGCTTGAAAAAGATCCGATGGTATGAAGGTATTAATATATGCGTGTTTCATACATTTTAGGGTCAATTTATAGAGGCACTGGAACCATGAAATGAAGATATAAAATGTAAGGGGCTCCAACCTTCATGGCTCATTCTACACGGTGCCTTGGTACCGGCGAGAAGCTGCCATTTGTGGACCTTAGAGCTCCTGACTGTACAACCTGCTTCATGGCTTCCCAGCTTCAGGCATTAGTGAGGCAGTCGGTGTTTTTCCAGACCTGTATTCAGTGTGCAAAATTCTTTTCTTCTTATGAATTGTTTTTCATACAAAATTCTGTAAAGGCAATGCTGTCACCCCATAGAAGTGGCATTCAGTTTTGGATCAAAGTCAAATTTCCCGTACTACAAAAAAAATTACAAAACTCCGTGTTTATGAGTTCATGTATTTTTCTGGGAGAGAGGGGAGAGTTTGCAAAGACATCCGGGATTCGAAGAAACCACTTATTTACTGAGCGTATGAGACAGGCAAAGACATGGGAAAAGTTATTTTTGGGTGTAACGCAACGTCATTAAACAATATCTGAAATGGTGCTGGTAGTTTGTCGGTGGCACACTGGGCGACGCCGTGCATGTGACACAAAATCACCCTGACGAGCTGATGTTTGCTGAGACAAGCGTTTGACAGGACGCACAGAAGAACCTCAAAACGACACGGAGGGCTCAGTCATGTGACTGTGCCGATCACTGACGGGACAGCGCTCCGCACAACAGCCGCAACACCCAATGACAGATAAGCCTGGGTGTGAAGGAACTTGCTCGAAGCATCACAGACATCTTATAGGGTGACAGCAGCTGATTGGATGACAGATTACGGCTGGAATCCTTTTCAGAAGCAGCATCAGTGGACAGAGTGGCCTTGTGTCAGACCCCAAAGGCATTACGTAAGGGTTTTTATGGAAATTGACCTCATGCTGGACTTGTTTTCAGTATTTCCCCCTGAATTAGTCTTTGGGGAGCCATTACGCTTTTGAGAGGAGCCAGCGAGATGAGAATTATTTTAAACTGTGACAGGTACATGGGGAGGCCCAGGCCACGATACAATACGATACGATACGATAGTTTGGAAAGTGGAGCGGCAGAGCGCAAAGAGGTGCCAAGTTTCGGCAGCAGCCTGCGTGGGACTAGCGGCCCGTTGGCTCAGGCAGGATGAGGTTCTCCTGAAGACTCACGGTGGCCAGAATATCCTGTAAAGCGGTCCTTAATGACTTTGGGTTGAGCTTAAGCTCATTGGAGATGCAAGATCACTGTGACTCTGACGATGGATGAAATGCAAGATGTCAACTTGAATGGCACGCTGTCCCTTGATTCTGAGGAGTCATCGATTAAGTGTTGGCCTGGTGGGCGGCCGTCGGACACACTCAATGTTCCCAGCCCCATACACTTTCCGACACACCATCGTCTCTTCAACGAAAGTCCACTAAGAATTAAACAAATCACCCATAATGCAAACTGCAGCAATATTTCAAATTTCTTTGTGTGCAACATTGTGCTTTTTAATCAGCTGTCATCACTCTTTAATCAAATGTATGCACTGCTATTTTTCTGGATGTTATTTGCTAATGGGTGCAGCTCAAAGTTCTAAAGTAGATGGTTTTGTTCATAGTTTAATTTATCGGGGCCCAATTTCACTTTGATTTCAGTTTACGCAAAGTAACACTAGGTCTGCACTCTGAGATACACTGAACTGGCAGGAACAGAAAACCCTACAATGGAAAGGAAGAAATGTCAGTTGTATCTCAAAAAACCGCGCTTAACAACAAAATCACATGCTGCTCAAAATCCACAGCTTACTAAATTGTAACTTCTTATAATAACCAGGAACCAAAGGACAAAATTCACATGTAGCTTATAATTAACTGAATATGCGCATTTTTATAGATTACATTACAATATGTTTTTAGCCCAAGTTAGCCATTAATCATTTGTTTTCCCCAGGAGGATTTGGAGTTTTCTGATGCATTTGACGGTACCGACGAGGCGAGACACAGTGATCGAAGCCTCCTGACTTGTGCTCAAGGTCTCGGAGTCTGCATTATGTGTTCAAATAAGTCATAACAGAGGCATGTGACGCAAACTGCTATCTAACAGCAAGACTGAGATCCGATGTCAGCACTCTGGGTTCACCCTTCGTCCCATGTTTGATCACTTGCTCACAACAGAAGTGTCAGCAGATTCTCCATCCACCTCCAGCTCCATCGAAGCCCCCACCCTTGGTGGAAAGGGGTCAGCTTCCTGCCAGGTATGTGAAGCAGGACACCTCTGTTAACCAGATCAAGCTGTGTTCTCCCAGCAGAACCTTGCCTATTTCCCTGCTTGGGGTTGTGTTGACATATTTATGCTGTGGCAGGGCTAAGCCAGCTGTTCCAGATGTTTTTCAAAGACCAAGGTCCCCTGAAATGCAGGGAGGAAAAACAGCAGGCATCCACAGAACTTTATGGGCGACTTCCTCATACGAGTGGCAGGCAGGCAGCTCAGGGTGTTCGTGCGGCACTTGTACGCCGTTAATGTGCATCGCTTTGAAGCATCTTAAAGACGTGCTTCATTAAGAGACCAGGCTTTGGAATGTGAACCGTCTTAGCTGTCAGTTTGTGCAAAACTGAGTCATGACAAAATGTGTGCAAAATGTTGGCATTGCTACAACGTGGCACAGCAAATTCCAAGCGGACAGCTCAAAGATGCACAAAAAGCTGTTAAATGATGGAACATGAGCACCTGGAAAGCTCTCAACCCCAGAAGAAGAATGCAAACCAGCACCCTGCTTCTCCCCATCCTATCTAAAATTTGTCAAACCCAAACCCTTTACAGCTGTTTGGTGGACAAACACATTTTGTCCTACTTTCCTAGATGTTCATTATGAAAAGTGACCAATATGATGGCATTCCTTCTCAGCGACACCCGCCTGCTGCACACCTGCCTACCGCACACACCTGCCTACCACACACACCTGCCTAATTCACACCTGCCTACCGCACACACCTGCCTAATTCACACCTGCCTACCGCACACAACTGCCTAATTCACACCTGCCTACCGCACACACCTGCCTAATTCACACCTGCCTACCGCACACACCTGCCTAATTCACACCTGCCTACCGCACACACCTGCCTAATTCAC
>JAOYFF010000106.1:2259075-2287956 GCA_025773925.1 Cryptomyrus ogoouensis | reverse complement strand
CATGTCGCGGTTGTTGTAATCACCCCCCCCAACAGGAAAAAAACACAAGGGCGCTCACTGAGAAAAAAGGAGAGAAAAAAAAGAGGGGGGGGGGGGGGGGGGGGGGGGGGGGGGGGGGGGGGGGGGCAGTGGGCCAGGTGTTTGGATGGACCTCTGAATGGAGATAAAGGGAGCGTGGCCAGTGAGCCGAGGGGAATTCCAACAGAGCAGTGTGCTGCTAAGGGAGGGGGCACATGGAGTGCTGGGGGGGGGGAAGGGGGGGTGCTGTTCAATCCCCAGGCTGAAAAGGCGGTTTTTGACAGGCCTCGATGTCACTGTTCTTCACTTGCGTGGGGCCTGCAGGAGCCCATAACGGCGGATTCCAGACTGGGACTCGGGTCTGGGGCGTCTCTCAGAGAGCTGCTTCATAACGGGCCCTGAGCAGAGGCAGCCAGCCTGCTGCCAATGGCTACACACGTGGGGGCGGCTCCCCTTCCGGCGTCAAGATCAGCTCCCGAAACGCATGCTACTGCATTCAGTGTGGCGCAGACACTTGACCTGAAACTGTACTTTGGGATAATGGGGGCATGTGTTTCTATAGATCCTAGGCCACTTCTCACTTCAGCCACAAATACTGCTGTACCTTCTCGATTTGCCCTGTCCCTGCCTGTCCCTGTGGAGGAGCGCTTTCCGGTCAAGGAGCTAGTGGCACAGTGGGTAAAGAACTGGAACGAATGCCTGCTTAACCACTAAAGGTGGCCTCCACTTACTTCTGAGCTATTTTCTGTTTATGTCTCGTTTTCCAACAAAAACTTGGTCGCTTAAACACTTGTACCAAGAAAGGAATCATTTTTACATGTATGGTGTTGGTTTGTAAAACACCAAATAGAATGAAGGGCATATTGTACTTCAGCTTTAAAAAATGTGTTTCTAAATTGCCAAGTGAAGTAAATCGTTATGGAGACCAGCATATCTCCAGAAAATAAATGTTCAGTATGTTTGCTGACTCTTCATTATACCTGATTATGCCCCTCTGTCCGGGTTCTTTCTGAGTGTGTATACCAGCCCTGATAGAATTTGCCTGGCTGAGCAGAGGGTCTTGTCATCTTGTCTGCACATCTGCCAAGTATACAAGAGTGACTGCACATTTCACCTTATAGCCGGCAATAAGCGATGATAAGACGTGGATTTTTTTCGCGTGACAATTGGCGAATTTTACAATGTGTTTAAGTGGATCTCCGTACAAAGGCCGATATTGGGAAGCTGGAGGTAAATATGCATCGCTGTTTCTCAAAGTAACTTTCAAACTTTTAAACAATTTCAGCTTGCAAAATAGGCTACATTTCAGGTTGTCACAGTATGCAAAATCCGGATTCCAGTTACATTAATAAAAATAAAAATCAACTACAATGAAAACAAAAGAACGGCGGATCAAGATAAAGCGAGTTTCACTCACTGGATGAAGAAATTGCTGAAATATGTAAGTAAAACCTTTGTGCTAGAAACATGGAACGCTTCGGGAGCGGGAACAAAGTCTGATTCTTGTGGCTGACATGCCGCCGCCGTCTTTCCCCCTAGATGCTTGCGGGAGCCCCGTCTGTTTGGGACTCGCCGCACGGGGGAGGCGGCAGGGGAACGAATCGTGTTATAAAGAGGCAAACGGGCTACCTCTCTGCAGCTAGTAATGCGGGGCTGCAAAACCCGCTAATCCGTGTAAATATTTACTCAAGGCCAGAATTCTGTTTAAAATGGCAAAACCGATCTTTGAAATTAATATTTCCACAATAGTCCACACTAAATTGCGCTAATACAAAGACCGACGAGACCATTTTTGCCATTTAGCTAAAGGCAATCTGCACTGGATTATACGGTATATTGGGGAATAACCACAATAGGGGGGAACAAGTATCGTTGTTTGTGATTAGGCCTGAAGCTTTTTCACTTGTGTGTCGTTAGTGGAGGCTGCAGATTGTCCCAGATAATCATCCTTTAACTAATTATGTCAGCAGAGACTTTTGGTGCTGTGACTGTGTGTACTGACACTCCAGGGACCGACGAACGGGAAATGAGGGTTAATTATACATAAACAACTATAAACACGCGGAGAAAATGACTGACTGTATTAATTATCGCGGAAATCAAAGGAAAATCCATTGGAAATTAGACTAAATAGCTTTGTTTAACAATAAATTCAGATTAAAAATAGATTTTTTAAAAGCAACGTGACATTCATTTAAAATTTAAATTACGTCTTTTTCTTGTTCGTTTTCCCATTATTTAGTATTTCTTCTTATTCTAAAAAAATCCAAATTTGTAAATATTCATAAAATATTTTTATGAGTTCCGATTACCCGTGACGCCAGAGAAACAAACGATACAGGCAGACAGTAATCTTGACATGCCTTTCTTTCCCTTTTATCATTTGGAAGCTGTACTGCTCTCGACCCAGGTGTTATGTCACCACAAACATCCATCCCTGGAGTAGCTCATTTCCTAACCAGTCTTAACCTTACCTTACCTCGTTTTCTTTTTCTGTAATACAAAAAGCAATCAAAACCGAAAAAGCTCCACCATCCCCTAAGAGCTGTCACTTGAAACCCAGCAAACCGCAGCTGCTCTTTCTGTTTGTGTAGCTGGGTGCCCACCGCCCGCACCCACGTCTAACCCCCACTGCAGCCTACGCTTCCTCATACCGGGGGAGTCACCGCGGTTCCGGCCCTGATATTTATCGCTTTTTTCCTGGCGTTAAGTGTTAGATCGCACTTTGTGCGTCAATGAGGCTGCCTTCAATACCGCCTTTTCACTAGGCCTATCAATATAGTGATACTGCAACACATTCATATTTATGTACTTAATTATGACTTATTTAACTTTGTGTGTATGGAGATTTGACCAATTACAGGCCCACGTCTGAAAATTAAATCATTCCTATGCATCTTCACAAACGCAAACCTGACAGAGCACGGTGATGTCAGACTGGGGGATTTTATTCAGTCGTTTGCCCAGATTTCCACTTCATTTAGCTGATAGGGGTGATGCGATTTCCCAAAGGCAGGACAGGCTGCGTCTAGGTCCGGGATCTGGACCGATTTCAGCGCGCGTACAGCACGGGGACGGGAGCGCGCACCGAGCACGCCGCCAGTGCGCTGTCACCGTTTGGCCGCCAAAGACAACGGAGCACCGTGAATGCAGGTGCATAATTATGCCAAGTACAGTTTTAGTCTAAATCAAAATTAAGGTTTGGTGTGTACATTTTTACAGCCTAAATGAAATCTTATTTTATCTTTCAATTTGCCATTGCAGATGACAGGAATTAAGGTTACAGAAGCACGTGGCAGAACTGGCTCGAAATCCATCTTCTATTTGTCTAAAAAATAATGCGCTCGCGCTAAAAACAATGGCATGCATAAAATATTATGGCCTGGCTACAAATCATAGACGGTCACTTTTAAATGAAACTTACTGCAGCAGACATATGAAGCAATTGAACCACAACGCAGTTCGTGCTGCCCCTTGGAAGCCCCCTCGCCATTTGTGACACCGTAATCGCACAACTGCATGGAAATGCTCTCGTCTTGCATACAATCAATTCCGCTCGCACGACTGAATAGGATGAATCCCTCCACCCGCCTCATAAGTGGTGTAGATGGGCCGAGCAACGCTGCTGCTTTCCAGAGCTGGTTGGGGGGGGGGGGTCGAAATGGTATGACAGAGGGAAGGAGTGAGAACGATGGAAACAAGATGATGGATGAATTCTGGCACGTATTTCTGGTCTGTTTCACAGCTCAGAGTTTCGAGTCTGTCAAATGTGATTGTCGGGGATTGAAACGGGACCCGTAAAAATTCTAATCTACCATTCCAAGGAAAATGAAACTGAGGTGAATGGGAACCCCTGCCGCGCAAAGCAAGGTACTTTTGATAATTACTTTTAAATGGAGGACAGATCAGTTACAATATAACATGAATAATACAAATTAGTATGCATTTAAAACCTATTAAATTTCATTTTCTAACACAAATTGTTTTGCTCCACACTAGGATGACCTTTTTTGTGTGCACTTTATATATACAAATAATATAATACACTTTATCATCTTTTTCATTCTATAAATATAATAATGTATTATATTGTATGGGTTTTGCCACGGAAATGGTCAAATCCAAAACCGAAACGAACTGTGATTCTGTTGGGATCCATGCTGGTACCAAGGGCAAACTCGTTTGCAGTCAAAACATTCTCCATGACAGGCAGACAGGCAGGCCAAAAGCTGGGGGGGGGGGCTTTTCATGCCCTGCCAATTCAGGCATAAATCAATAGGCAGAGAATAACATACACCTTGTTCACGGCTCATAAGGGTGTACCTTGTAAAATAAATAAATAACGATGCATGTACTAACACTTTGAAACAAACAGCATATGGGCGCGACAGCATGTTGATGACAGTCTTCAGCTAAGGACGTCCTCCGCTTTCATACTGCATGTGAAAATGACGGCCGTGGGGGGGTCCCGGGTCACGATCAGGTCAAGAGCGACACGTGTGCGCATCAGTGCTGTCTCGTGCATGCATGGAATCTTGCAGTGCGCTGAGAGTATGACAAAGTCAATGCCATGCAGCATCGCAGTGAAATGAGGGCGGCCGCCGTTCCCGTCAATGGGCAGCGGCCGCGTGACAGCATCACACACAATAATGCATGGAAGATGCACAAAGCATGAAAATCTCCTGCACCTCGTATAATTAAATCTTCAGAGATTCAATACTGGATCTACAAATTCCTTCTGCATTTGGCTGTGTTGGCTGAGGACTACAATGTTCACTATTATGAAACGAAAGTGAAACTTTGTGTGCCGTTGGTTCTCTCTGAGAACCAACTGGAGTCTGCGGCACCTGTAGCCTAGGTGGACCGGTGGCCCTTAACCATTTACTAATGTAGCATCACAGCAAGTCAGACCAAGCAAAGGTGGCTCAGTGCAAAGAAAAAGGGCAGCGAACAAACTGGGCTGCAGCCGAGAGCCTCGCCCATCTGCCCAGGGCTGCCTGAGTGACTGCGGCCATTAGCTAGGAAATAACAGGAAGGGTGCGGATGGGTGTCATCACATGTGGGGCAGCTAAACGCTCCATCTCAGGATTATAGCCCAAGACAGTGACCCAACCAGAGGGACAGGGGCCAGGCCAGCAGGTGGCTTGGGCCCCCGCACGTCACCCGCTTCATCTTCAACTTGACCCCCCCCCCCCCCCCCATCGGCACGACGCTGTCACCATGCCGACAGGACAGCCGGGCAGCTGCAGGTTTACAGGCAGGTGTGACAGTCAGCTGGCATGCAATGGTAAATGCGAGGATGACTGTAATGTGAACAGTAACTGGAACACCCAATACTGAATAAGTCTATACTACTAACTACTTACCCAGTAAACTGTCTGGCAGTGTGTGCGCACACACACACACAAATATATATATACAGGCACATGTGTGCATATACATAAAATGTAAATAATGTGAAAAAGTATGCCTTCAGGATAAAATTGTAGTCAGATTTAATTTTTAAAAAACTATTACCCCCAGATTCATTCAGGAGTGATCTGTCTCTCTCTGCTACACCATCTCTCTGTCTCTCTCCCCTACACCATCTCTGTCTGTCTCTGCTACACCATCTCTGTCTCTCTCTGCTACACCATCTCTCTGTCTCTCTCCGCTACACCATCTCTGTCTCTCTCTGCTACACCATCTCTCTGTCTCTCTCCACTACACCATCTCTGTCTCTCTCTGCTACACCATCTGTCTCTCTCCGCTACACCATCTCTGTCTCTCTCTGCTACACCATCTCTCTGTCTCTCTCTGCTACACCATCTCTCTGTCTCTCACTGCTACACCATCTCTCTGTCTCTCTCCGCTACACCATCTCTCTGTCTCTCTCCGCTACACCATCTCTCTGTCTCTCTCTGCTACACCATCTCTCTCCGTCTCTCTCTCTCTCCCTTTCCATCTCTCCCTCTTCCTCTCTGTCTATCTCCCTCTCTCTCTCCCTCTCCGTCTCTCTTCCTCGCCATCTCTTTCGCTCCCTCTCTGCATTGTAAGGATATTTGGGCAGCAAAAAACAAGTCCAGCCCCCGTAATCCTTACTGTCTGCAGTGCGCTCTCTGTGCCACACTGCATTAGTCCCAGGGGAAACACTGCCAGTTTCTGCTGGATTTTAGGTCACAGTGTCGAGACACCAGAATCCAGGCCGTTTCCTTCTGAGGTCCTGGGGCAGGTACTGGCCTCTTCGTCTGCCAAGACAGCCACGGGGTGGGAGAGACACAGGCGCCCCCGGCCCAAGGCCCGGCACAGCAGTACGTAGCTAAATGCTAAGTGATAAAACAGCTGCCTAAAGCTGACGGTCCCCATATAAAATCCCCTACGATGGATGACAGGTCCAACAATTCCGGGAAGTGGAATCGCTTTCCTTCTCCCCATGGTGCACTAGCATCTAACATATATATCAAAGGGACATATATGGTCTCAAAGGGACATTACTGCTGACAACTGTGATAAAAAAGTCCCCTCAAACAACAGATGACAAGTGTGACAATTACCCAAAGGGCTTCACTGCTTTCTGTCCAAAATGACTGTGTGTGTGTGTGTGTGTGTCGGTTTGAAATGATCACATTTGAGGACCAAATTGTCCCCAAAGTGTAGTAAAACCTGAAATTTCCCTACTTTTGGGGACATCTTTTGAGGTCCCCATTTGGATAATCTCAGTTTTATAAAAAAAATCTGTGAATCCAATCAAAAAAGTAAAAATACCAAGAGTCTTGTATTTTGCTTGGTTACTTATGGTTAAGGTTAGGGCTGGGTAGGGGTTCAGGGTGTCGTGATTGGGATTATGGTTTTTCCCATAGAAATGAATGGACGGTCCCCAACTTGTGTGGTGGACATGTGTGTGTGTGTGTCTGTGTGTGTGTGTGTGTGTGTGTGTGTGTGCATGTGTGTGTGCGTGTGTCTGTGTGTGTGTCTGTGTCTGTGTGTGTGCATGTGTGTGTGCGTGTGTGTCTGTGTGTGTGTGTCTGTGGGTGTGTCTGTGTGTGTCTGGGGGTGTGTCTGTGTGTGCATGTGTGTGTGCGTGTGTGTCTGTGTGTGTGTATCTGTGTGTGTGTCTGTGGGTGTGTGTGTGTGTGTGCATGTGTGTGTGCGTATGTGTCTGTGTGTGTGTGTCTGTGTGTGTGTCTGTGTGTGTCTGGGGGTGTGTCTGTGTGTGTCTGTGTGTGCATGTGCGTGTGTGTCTGTGTGTGTGTGTCTGTGTGTCTGTGTGTGTGTCTGTGGGTGTGTCTGTGTGTGTGTCTGTGTGTGTGTGTCTGTGGGTGTGTCTGTGTGTGTGTGTCTGTGTGTCTGTGTGTGTGTCTGTGGGTGTGTGTGTGTGTGTGTCTGTGGGTGTGTCTGTGTGTGTGTGTCTGTGTGTGTGTCTGTGTCTGTGGGTGTGTCTGTGTTTGTGTGTCTGTGTATGTGTATGTGGGTAGGCGCTCTGTGCGTCCGAAGCCGAGGCTGTAATTTCCATCTGGCGAATCGCTGCATAACAGACACACGCGCCGCATCCCCATTCGCCGTTTGCCTGTTTGTGGGCTGCTTGTGCTGTGGCAAGCCGGCGAGAGCATTAATATTGGGAACATGAAAGGCCTGCTGACAGCAGGAAAACTGTTATGTTTAAGTCAGCTTTTGGTTTTTGGGGGAAAAAAACATTGGATCGCTGCTCACATAATGGCTTTGCGGCGAGGTGAGTGTGTTCAGGGGCACGCAATGGGAACCGGCTCACCGGGACCCAGACTGACTCACCACCTTTCGAAATTCAGCCTGGAAGGAGCGGTGTGGTGATCCCACACCAAAATGCAGGGGGTGGGTTCATTTTAGGGCAGCAGTACTGGCTCACAGGCACGGGCTTTCCTGAGCGGGCGCCCCCAAAACACCCAGACGGACATCCTGGGCACTGGAACTCCCAGTGGTTTTACTGTTACTGGCTTTGCTTTGCCCAATTAAGTCTGCATGTAGTTCTTATTTATTAAGTTCTTGCTTTTGCTGTGTAGCTCCTACTCCAATACTCCTACTCCAATACTCCAATACTGCTGACACGGCATTCATCAGAAGCTCAGCCTAGCTGCTCTTATCCCTAGTCGACCCTTTGACAGCACGTGTGTCTGTGAGAGGCCATTTTCCTCAGTGGCATGTTGGTTTGGACAGAAGCATTTGGCACATAAAAATAAAGGTAGAATTTAAATGTGAACGGGCAGGGCGCCGTCTCTGCAGAGGAAAAGCATCCAATCATACAGCAGCATCAACTAAAAGCCTTTCACATTCCTGGTGGCTGGTTTCGGGGAACATATTCTGCCTTCATTCTTCAGTGAGAGTTACTGCAGGCTGGTAAATGAGATATTTTCACATTTGAATGAAAGGGCCAGTGGTTAGAATGGTAGAATAACGAACCCAAAGTTTGCCTTTTCGAGTCTCAGGAGAAGCTCCTGTGCTGTGCTCAGGAGGAAAGTATTTAACCCGAATTTGTCCTGTAAAATGTTCAGCTGCGCAAATGGGTGCAAACTGCCACCTGCAGTTGGATAATAATCAAATTTAAAAGGGCGAGATATGAGGCCAAGCAGGAACAGCCTTGAAATCTGCTTCCCCGCAGTGGCGTGCAGCTAACAGCTGATGAGGCCTTCCTGCGAGCCAGGCTCAGTGCGGCGAGAGTTAGGGTGTCCTACAGGTGACACTGGCCCGTCGCTATGGCGACCCTCTCCACAAAGCTCATCTGGATGTAATTAAGCTGAAAACCCAACTGACATTTACGGGAGGGGTGGGAGCGATGGCAGAGAATTGGATACGCAGCCAAGCCCCAGTGACACCCGGGGATGTGGGGGGGGGCGGGCGGGGTTCATTTGCGGAGACCTAGCAGCAGGGGGCGCTACATCTCTGCGAGTTGGGGACCCCTAGTGCAACAGGTACGGTAGAGCCCTGCCGCCGACAATCTGACATTTCACCGCGACGGCAGTGACGAGACAAGGCCACCTTCCCGGCTTCCTGCTGACCGGGATTAACCCCAAAGGAACACAGATGACAATACAAGCTCTGGGAGCAGAAGCCGCACATGTCCTCCAAACTCAGCCCCGTTAATTAAAGCCCATGAGCTAAGCTTAGGGGGCTGACGTCACTTTCACTCTTATGAAGTTAGAAATTCCGGGCCCTCTGACGAAATGTCACCTCGGCCACACCCCACACCATCACCACCTCCCTTATGTTATATAACCTTATTATTTCACACATTTAAGCCACCCCCCCCCCCTATAGGTATATAGAACTATAGGTATATACCCCATCTTGTGCTCCACAGCTTGGGGGGGGGGTGTCACAGCACAGGGTCAGCCAATGTGCAGCGCCCTTGGAGCTGGGGGTTAAGGGCCTTGCTGAAGGGCCCACGGACCTGTGGCTGTTCTGCTGAGACCAGGGCTCAAACCAGCAACCTTCCGGTCATGGGCATAGAGCCTACTGAGCCAGCAGGTGTGTTATATTATCTCATCTTATTTTTGCTGATTTATACCTGCATGTTACATTTGCGGCATTACCCATTGAGATCCATGTTACAATATATCAGAGGGGGCCGGGTACAAGAGGCCCGTTCAGTTTGGCCTTGGGGTCGGTTTCCCGAGCGTGGGGAGGGGCGGGTTCGAGCCACTGCGATGATCGTTAGCTTCCACGGAGCCTTGGAGAAAAACGCGGTGTGGATCGGTGCATCTGCACAGCATGCAGAGTGAACCAATCAATGACTCTCATCAAAAGTGATTGTGTGAATACTCCCCACTGGGCTTTGGAAAAATGACAAGGGGAAAACAAAATCTGTATACAGCGGATCCTGCTTTCTGTAGTCTAAAAAAAAACAAAACAAAGCAAAAAAAAGCCTCCTTTTGACATCCATGACAGAAAAGCCGGAAAAGAATCTGTCACTAAGCCTCAGGATGATACCCTCTGCCAGCGGCTGCCTTTACTGAGCACCATTATATTATATATTGTTATATCGGGACAAATAAACATCAGTAAATGACCCCATCTGAACAGCTGGGAGTTGGTAGATCTTTGTAGCTATAGTAAAAATACTGTATTATAATATATGTCCATCCATCTATCCACCCATCTTACAAATGCTTATCCAGGACAGAGCTATAGGGGAGACTGGGGTCTATCCCGGGCAGAAAGGCCAGGAGGATCATTCTGAAGAAGATCCTCATCCAGCACAAGGCACCCAAACACTGTGGGCAATTTAGAGACACCAATTCATCTAACTGCAAAACGATCAACCACAAAATTAGGGATGTCCCGATCCGCGTTTTTGGTACCCGGATCAAAATCAATCGATTGGATATTTATGTCTTCCGTTTACGATTCCTGATCTGATGTTTTAAAATACACATACACACACACACACACACGTTTGTAATTATATCTTTGTGGGGACCCTCCATTCATTTCTATGGGGAAAACTCTAATCCCAACACGACCTTAACCATAAGTAATCAAACTTGTATATCGGTTCAGGACATGATTTTTTACATTTTGTGTATATATATACTCTTTTAACTGTTTTATCTGTGCACAACATTGATATATAATATATAACATTTTAAAGACACGGTATATATATCATATTTATATATATATACACATATATGTACTTATATATGCTTGACCAGAAACTGCAAGGGTGACACAATGAGAAGATCTGCTAAATATTTACAAAAGCTTAGCATTTTCCGCAGTGTTTCAGTGCTGCGGGCGAGACGGCCATCTGCAGTTTGCGGGGACGGCCGGCCGGCCCTCGGCGCTCGCTGCCTTTCGTGCACGTCCCAAGCTGCACGCATAAAGCGGCCCTCGTTTTCGCTCGGGTCTGCGTCTAAACCGAGGGCAGACAAAAAGAGGGGGAGAGAAAGACTGGTGTGAATGGCTTCTTTTCTGGGGGGAGGAGGCAGGGGGGCACGGCGAGGCAGGAGATGGAGACAAAGCCGGGCCATGCCATCCTCGCCGCAGGCCGCACGGGCACTCGACGTGCCAGACTCAGAGGTGGTCGGGTGCGGTGCCAGACCCAGCAGACACGCTGCCCTGAGTGACGCGTTTACTATGGAGGCACGCTGGATCATCTGTCATCTGCGCGGCGGGACGCCAGAAAGATCGGCAGCCAATAAAAAAAATAATAATAATAACAATAATAATAATGTCGGCATTGTCTAGCGGCTTCCACTGCCGGGACGGGAAGCGGTATGCAGGCCCGGCGGGATATCGCCACGCTCTGACGGGTCATCCCACTGAATTCCCCTGGCGAGGGTACAAACGCTGGCCGGATCTGGGGCAAAGATGCGCCGCCGGCCCAGATGCCACTGCTGCTTCACCTGGGGGACATCGTCTGAGACTGAGAGAGAGGCCGCCATCCTGCAGAGCACCGTTTTTCCTCGCTAAAGCAAGCTTGCGGACCTCACTGACAGCTTCAAGCTTTTATACAGCTGGGTACTGACAGCAGGGACTCTCATGGGACTTGAACCTGTGACATTTGGGACATAATCTGGGGAACTGGGGGGGGGGGGGGGTGCAAGTCCTTAGTCCTTGCAGGGACAACCAGTCCCTTCGTTGGCTTCGTTCACCTCCTGTGTCAAACACATGCATATTTCATTTCCAGTAATACTGATGCAGCAAACTCACATCAGCAAGAAAAAGAGAGGAATGGGATCTAAAACAGGGAGCGGGTGGGATCCACACCGTGCACCGCGGCCCAGGAACAGGCACTGAATGCACTTTGAAGTGTAACAAATGTGTCCTCAAATCCCTTATGCAATCAGGGCCATGTACATGAGCACGTAAACACGGGAGGTCCGGGTTAGTGGCGGATGGGGGGGGATGCAGAAGCTTTGGAGACCTTGGTCTGGTGCCACATGGCTGCGAAACATTATATCCCTGCACGTGGAAACTCTCGCCTTTATGTTTTCCCAAGGAATAAAGCGTGAAGGAGGCCTATTGAGATTGCTCACTCGCAGGGATCGAGCGCGCTGGTGTTTTTCAGGACCAGGATTGGGCACCGTAATGATGAATGCTTCCTCCTACTCAAGCTGACTCCCCTTCCTGTTATACTAACAAAACATACTTTCCACATTGGGTGGGAATTCACTAAAACGAAAATCCTAACTGACCTTCGGATAACATTCTGAGGATATTGCCCACTGGAGCAACTGGCGACATTAAAGCATCCTTCAGAAGGCTGCTAGGTTTCAAAACAGAAAAGCAGGGACAGCAGGCTATTTTTGGCAAAGTGAGACTGAAAAAAAAATCATATGAATAGTTCATTTGCAAATATAATAATTGTCTCTTTTTCCATGCCTCTTAGACTCATATATGCATTTAATTTGTGAATAATTCTCCTTTATTTAGGGGGTAAAACTACATATATAATACATAAATAGAATTATTTAACTAAACAATTAGTTATGGGCCCAATGTTTTATAACCGGAATTTACATAATTCTAAATTCTCTAGGCAACAGCTTAATTATTTCAAATGGTTCTTCACTGACAGCTAGTAAATAAAAACTTTCCCACTGTATGCAGTGGAATAAATTATGTGTATATTGTTCATTAAATTAACCTACACGAAAAGTGGAATGTAACTAAAATAACAGCTTGTGTTCACAATAATCTTGCTTATGAATAATGGGGAAATTAGCTGCTGACAGCTGGTTAAAGGTCTTTCATTTAGTCGTCCCAGAAGGAGTACAGTTTTACTCTATGAATAAATAAGGTATGTAAAAATGTGCAAGAGCAGGCGTATAAGCAAAATGTATGGAAACGAGAAATAAATACTGAACTGATCCAGCCATCATTTGCACACGAATCCATCTGTCACCAGAATGTCCTCTGGGCATCTTTTAAAGAGGCCTTAATGACTCAAAGACATATATATGTATATATATGCATTCACACACACACACACACATACATATACACACACACGTCCCCACAATGTGAAAAAAAAAAACTGTTATTTTGACCTTGTGGGGACCGTTTTTCCAGTCCACACAAGGAGAAATTCAATTTTATAAAAATCTGAAAAATCTGTTTGGGCTGGGTATGAGTTAAGGTTGTCATTTTGGGATTTAGGGTTTTGCCTAGAGAAATCAATGGAGAGCCCCCACAAAGATATAATTACAAACCTGTGTGTGTGTGTGTGTGTGTGTGTGTGTGTGTGTGCGTGTGTGTGTGTGTGTGTGTGTGTGTGTGTGAAATTAAAAGCAGGTCATCCCTCAGCGTATTATTCGATGAGCATGGCCACTGGACACAGATTTACAGAAATGTTACGCTCCCACAAAGCACTGCTGGCTTCCTGCCTCACTCAGGAAAAAAATACAGGAACTGTTAAATAAAAAATATGAACAGAATGAGAAGAGGGATTTGCCACTGGGAAGTATTCAGTATTATACCTGGAATTTAGAGGCTGACAGAAGTTAAATTAAAAGCAATGCTGTTGATTTATTTGGATATTACAGCAGGGCACAATGCTGCTGACTGTATAAATAAAGTTCCATCATTTAGTGCTTATTTTAAAATATTATTATTTCCCCCTACTGTTTCTGTTATGTTTTTAATATTCTCTAACCTGCACGTGTGTTTTAAGCAGGAATGCTGGCTATCTAACAGGCATGCTAACTAACGAGCAGGCTGGCTAATTAGCACAATAGCTAATGGGCAAACTGGCTAAATTGCACAATAGCTAATGGGCAAACTGGCTAAATAACACGCTAGCCAATGGGCACATTGGCTAAACAGCATGCTATCTAACAAGTGCATTAGCTAAACAGCATGCTACCTAACAGGCTCACGGCTAAACAGGCAATGCTAGCTAAACAGCATGCTAGCTAACAAGCACCAGGCTAAACAGGGAATGCTAGTTAAACAGGATGCTTGCTAACAGGCACACCAGCTAATCAGCACGCTAGCTAACAGGCGCGTTGGCTAAACAGCATGCTAGCTAACGGGCACACCAGTTATACAGGGAGTGCTAGCTAAACAGCATGCTAGCTAAGAGGCACATGCTGGTGTGTGATTCCTACATAAGACCAACCTATCAGGCAATCTTCACCACTGAGGTCACAAGAACCTCTGTGTTGGCAAACAGGTAAAAACAGTCGCCAGTCTGAGTGCTCCTTGTGAGCCTTAAGCAATGGGCAGCCACACTCCAAGGGACACATCATTATCAGAGCCCTAACAGGGGAACCTTCTACTCCAGCATGGTGATCTCTGCTTTTTTCCCGGCAAGATCAGCCGAGGATGATTGTAGACACAGCACAAAAGGATAAGTAACCGCTTAAACCACGTAAATCCCTACAGAAAATCCCACATGAAGTCTGCTGCGGGTCGCCGGCTGCCACTAGGTTATCTCAGAAACCCTGTTACTTACGGGTGTAATTAATCCCCTTTGGGCTCAAGACAGTCACGAGTAATTAGACCACAGCCTGCAATCGACCATGAAAAAAAGCAGTTTGTATGACCCCTGGTTTGGGATGTGAAACATCCAAGATCTGCTTTGGCATATAAATATTTACCGTACCGCCAAATGTGTGCTTGTGCTCCTGACCTCTGTCCGCTGCATAATGCAGTTACTGCTCTACTTATCTGCATGGACTTGGGCTGTAAGTAACTGTCTCAGTATATAAATTTAAATGTTTCTCTTTTATTGCTTTCTTTTTGTCTGCTAAGTGCAATCAGTGCGGCAACTGAAGGCCTTCCTGTTTATATTTGGGTAATTCGATACTTCATACTGATTAAGTGGCAGCTCTCATGAAAATGAATCGCTCTGGTTCAGCAGAACGACAGTCAAAGACACTCAGGGGCTCAGGACCCTCCTCAGGGGCTCAGGACCCCCCAGCGCTTTCTAAGACTGCTGTTGCAGCAGCTACACCATGCTAAGCTATAAAATGTACAACGCCGAGGTCTGACACCTGCTTCACCAAGCTAAGGTGGAACCTTCACACCATGATGCTGAGGCGTGACATCAGAGTGCCCAGGTTAAAAAGATCAGCCCTTACTGACGTCAGTAAAGCGATATTCCTGTAGAAGGCTGAGGGTCATCGTAACGGAGGCCTGCGACTGTCACAAATGTGATCATGTGACCCTCCCATCAGCTGTCCACAGGGACAAGAATACTAAATGCATTACCATATACTGCCATTTCATTCATTCATTCATTCATTCATTCATTTACTCATTTTCTGCAACCACTTGGGGGGGGGGGGCGGGTCCGGAGCCTATCCCAGAGGCTATAGGCGTAATGCAGCATAAATATATATTTCAACACAGTACAAATATAAATAGGATATATAGTCCATGCGCTGCATATGCCAGTGGTGTCTAAGTTGCTCCTTTATTCATATCAAAGGGTCCATTGTCACCGTGCTGCTGCCTTGGGTAAATGACCCTGACCTGGAGAATGCCAAAGGGACATCAAATGACTTGGGGACCAGATCCGCCTTCCCGGTGAGAGCAGCGTGGCAAGACCTCGGGTTGCTCGTACTGCATTTATAATTGCCAGCTAAGCGATGTAACAGTGCATCATCTGAAAACATGGGACAGTATTCCGAGGGCCCCAGATCCTGAGCAAAATTTCAGCAGGAGCACATCAGGTAGCAGTCCTCTGTATTCCAGGTAACACCCACTCCTGTCTCCGGCATATTTATCCTGCTGTAAGGAGACAGGAGGGTGATTTGCTCACATGGCCTCAAATGCATTTAATATTACGCCACAGCACAAACATGCACTGAAAACTAGATCAAATTAACTTGTCTTCCACTGCTCCTGACTAGAAACCGAATCCAATCGTGTCAGACCTGCCTTAAATAAACTGAATGGTGCTCTGTGGTGGGGTGAGCACAGGGAGATGGCACTGAGGGGGAGAAGAGAAAGCACGGGACAGAGGGATTCCTCAGAGGTCACGTGATGCCAGACCTGCCAGCGAGATGGCGCTCAGCCGAGGCTCAGGTGACAGCCTCGTCTTGTGATGCAAATTAAGGTGTAATGGGCTCCCCTCACGGTAGCCGACAGGCTCGGAGGGCGGATTCCGGACACTAAAGGTGCCCCTAGAATAGCACTTTGTGACATTTTCTCAGGACCCTGAGTTGCCTCCCCGAACTGCGACTATCATTCCTACGGCCCTGTGTGAATTGACAAGGCGTACAAACCAGCCACATTACTCTAATCATCTGGTTAAACTCCCAAAAAAAAATAAACATTCAGCTCTTGTTTCCACATACGAGGATTACAGGTCCATCTGCAGCAGAACCTCAGAGCTCCCCGCCTGACGTGAGGTGGGGTCTCTCTGGACGGCACAGTCACGTCCAGCTTACACGCGATCGCACTGAGCTCTTACATAATCCAACTGGTATGAAAGAGATTCTGTCCCACCGGCATCTACAATTCTGCTGGGTACGCAAAGGAAAGAATGATGGATGTTATCACACATATTTGGTTTCGCCAAAAACTGACAGGTGGGCCTTGGGTTCCTGGTCGTAACTGAGCTTGTGAGTTTGACTTATTTTCTGAAAGAAACTGAAAAATATCCAATCTCATGGCCAGTTTTGCTCATTCTCAGTCATCAAAAAGATCCCCATCTTCCCCATTAACCTCCGAAGGCTTGTCCTTCCAGAACCTTCATGCGACATTATACAGAAATAATTAACCACGCTGCCAATGCAGATACAAAATGTGATGGCACTTTTTCCTGCGAATTATCATCTGTGAATTATAAACAGGAAAAAACATTATCTGTAATAATAACTGTGAATACAGTCATTTATATTTAATAGACAGCCACGCTGACAAAAACTCCACACAATTCATTTAGCTTAATTCCATGTTTAATATTTTGTCGATGTAACAGCAAAATCCATTCTTGTACCAAACTTCGGCACTGAAATAGGCCAACGCTTTTGTTAATCATACGCAATATGGCCCACGTACAGCAGAATGTCATACTGTTGGGCCTTAAATGACAAGCAGTACAGCTTCTGAAGCCATCTTGAATAAATGCTCTCTGCATGGCATCCAGAAGCCTACCAGTTTGGGGTGCATTACTGCCAATCCTCTGACTTCTATATAGTGTGAAGAGCCCCTGAATATTTAGTGAAAATTCCAGGTCCGTGTATCTATCAATTTTTACAACCACTAATCATGTATTAGGTGGCCTGGATCCAAAGGAGAACCAGGAGCCCAGGAGAAAAGAGCAAAGGGATACATGCCCAAGGGATGCAGGAACATGCAGGAAAGACTCACGTTTCTTTAGGGACTGTGCCTCTGCTGTATGGCGTATCACAGGCATGAACCAGCAATCAAAGACAGAGGCCTGAGATGCTGGGGAACGCGGTCACGGCACTCTGGCTCCGGGGGCTCAGCCTCCCAGGGCTGTACTTCCACAAAGGCCTGTCTCCCCGTCTACCCTCAAAGCTCCCCCCAAAGGCGAGAGGCAGAAGTCACTGAAACCTGACACCCACCACGCTGCCGCTGGCACAGGCTGGCAATCCGCGCGGCACTGCCTACAGGAGCGGGTTAGGGCCCCGGGCTGAAGCAGGCGGCGGCCGGGAGCCAGAGGGCCTGCAGCTGCTCCTCCGTCCAGCAAAGAAACTCGAGAAGGAGTTTGATTTTCGAGGCTTCGTGTTCATCACTCCTCTGGCCCGTTCCTTAATCTTTTTGCTGTGACCCTCTGAAAAAGTGCATGGTAGGTGTGTTCACCTGTGCTGCCTTTGAAGATAAACATGTCAGTAAAACACATTTCCCACCTAAGCAGTAAAACAGCAGGCGCAGACCCGTACAGAGCGATTCACAAAAGCACAGCACAGCGAACAATTTAACACCGTTTAATATATAGTCTCAAAAGGACATATTTTCATCAGTTATTAGCTATTACTTATTTATATTAAAATATATAATTTTAAGGAAACTACATATATATTAAAATGTATTCAAACAAATTGGTCAAATTAATGCAAAAAACATACGAATAAACCAGAATAAGCGCTAAAACGCCATACTAATACAGGAATTACAATCTTTTAGCTGACGTTAATTACAGGTTTGCTTAATTGTCTCACTTTAAAAAACAAAGCCGCAGTTACACCCCTGTAAATTCCATTATTCCATGTCCATGACGCATCACATTAAACTTAGCAGTCATTCATCAATCTAAAAAAATGATTTATACCACAAAATATTAACGAATCTAAAAGCATTTTATACGAACAATGAGCAAACAATTTTTTTTCAGCTCTAGTGACAGACAGCCCAGCTCTTCTTAAACAAGAATTCAACTTATTCACTGGCATGAAGACCACCAGCACCGTCTGCCAAAACCGACAGACGACAAAAGCGAAACTCAAATATATATCGGTGAAACAGCCAATACCATTAAAATGGCAGTAACCTGGCATCGTAACAGAATTACAAAACATTACAGGCACTTCCATGATTAAATACCTTACATATGTCTGCGCTATGAATTGATGTCTTCATGCACATGTACACTGAGATTCCATTTTATTGAATTAGAATTATTCCATTGACTGATGTTACGGTAATTGTGCAGTAAAAGCCATTGTTCTTCACCGTACTCCTCTGAAACCACGCAAAAGTCAGTTTCCAAACAATAAATGAAATGGGTTTTCAGGATTTTTTTTTTTATTATTCATAATTTACAGACCTCAGTCTGTTACTCATTACCTCATTTCCTCCATCATCTTCATATTAACTATTTATTCTTAAATTACTGTTTCAAAGTAATTCAGAGGAAAAATAAAATAAAAAATGAAATAAAAAGCAGCATCATTATTTTTGATAAATATATAATGTGGATGAAGAGTGAAAATTTATACTTCTCTAAAAAGACTTTAAAACATGATGTTTTCAAAATCTGCACATTTGTGAGGACCAAGCTGACGGACACGCTTCGTTAAGGTCAGAGGCTTCGTTCCAGTTTGCGGCAGTGCCAGGGTCGGCTGTGCTGTTCTCGTTTTTGCCGTCGCCTTCGCCCTGCCGCTCTCCGTTACTCTTGTCAGACCTTTATTATCGTTATAGTGACAGTGACCTCTTTCCAGGACACATATATGACTCCTGTCACCACAAACTTCCTTAAGCGACTGCCAGTAACTACAAAAAAGATGCCAAAATGAAGGGACTCGAGGTACTGAGAGTAAAGCCGGCGCCCGTCATTTTTCTGCCCCCAGACGTGGCCTGTATCCCACCCCACAGTGTGACTAGGCCACCGTCATGGTGCCAAAGCAAAGCCCCTTTGGGTTAGTGCTGTCGGCTGCCAGGGACGGCTCAGGGAACGGGCCACGCGGTGCTTTATCTCTCTGTACAGTATCTGCTCTCCGTGTCTTACCTATGCCCCCATACTTAGTTCCTCCAAACCACCACAAACCCAACCAGACACGACGTCGCTCTGGACGAATGAAGCTGAGGTTCTGATGATGACAATGTCATTTCTCCCCCGATCTTTATATTTAGGACTGCAACCCTGGTTACAGCCACCGAAGAAAACACACACTAAGGAGCTGTGAAATTCAGCTGTGCCCTCTCACTTTCGAGAGCTAAAGGTGTCATTTTTCACTATCCATGCGGGCAAAGAATCATGTTAAATTAAACCACAAGAAGTTAAAATGCTCTTTAATTCATTTGTGACACACTATACAGTCTGTCTGCTTTCAAATTTAAAATAAGCAATATTCTCTTGTACTACACAATTTATTATGTTTACCCATGATTGTGTTATCCTTAAGTGCATGGTGACCTTTTTTATGTTACTGGTTCATATGTAGTTAATTAAACAGTAATGTAAACTTCATTGAATCTGCTTTACCGATGTATTTGGGAATTAAACCTCTGTGAAAATCCTTTAAATAAATCTGACGATTCTTGTATGTGTCGCTACAAAGTAAAATGTTGAATAATCGATGCTGGAATTGCCTCGATGTGCCCGCAAACCACGCCGATGCGCAGCAGTTCGCGTCTTTCCTACGTTCATCCCCGAGCGGCGACGCTGCAAAGCGCCGATCTGAGAACCTAAGAAAGAGGCTGAAGCCAGAAGGGACTGGATGCCATTTTCACACTCACTGCATCCAAAGCGAAATCATCTTAAATGTGATTATCCGCTGAAAGAAGCGCTCTTCCAGCCAATCCCGAGTTGCGTATCTACGGTATTCGGCGAGATACACGGCTGGTTAGACAACGTTTGATTTCCATAGGTGGGGGAGCCACCGAGCACCTGCCTGTGAGGGAGACAGCGGGGCACTTTATTAAGACACTTAAAACCCAGAGATTAAAGCGGACGGCGGTACATAGGCGGACACGAAACTTAAAGTGCGAAAAAAGGCATATAGACAGTCCGGTGGGGGCTTTGCGAAAAAGGTCTGGGTGCCTCGCAGAAAACACTATCAGACATAAGCAGTGCTTGTTTAACTTTGGTAGCCATGTGGCCGTTTAAAACATTTTTATTAGGGAAAATAAAGTTGAACAACTCCACATTGGGCTTAATTGATCAAACGTACTTAAGCGTAATTTCTCTTTTGACTTAGGTAACAGTAATGAGAAAAATGTATTTGATTATATATAAGTGCATATATACATTAGGCCCATATATTTTCCACACTATAGAGAAATGTTTGGCAAATTACAAAACTGAAGTGTTAGGGCTTATTTTATACTCAGTTAATAATCACAATTGCGAGAGCATAAGGAATGCAAATAAGTCAGTATTTTCCTCAATTTTATATGTAACAGTCAATGTTAAAATTTGTGGCAATATTTTGAACCACTGGCGATGGCATTATTTGTAATTACATATGACTTTGTATAAAATGCAACGCATCTATTGTCAGCGCCCAAATTATCACATCAGATAAGCTGATAAAGTTTAACATAAAGTGCATATTTACGCAGCCATCACTAGACAGACAGACAGCTAGACAGGCAGACATAGATAGACAGACAGACAGATAGATAGATAGATAGATAGATAGATAGATAGATAGATAGATAGATAGACAAGAGGCAGGCTGATTAGGCAGCAGCACATGTAATGGTCCCGTTTCACGGTCCGCTGCGTGCTCTTAAGCTGCAAAGTAAATAGGACTTCAATCTAGGGGCCTGTCTTAAGATCAATAAAAAGCGCTTGCAAAGCACACGGGGAGCATCAAACACCCCGGCATCTTCGCTTACAAACAATGCGCCTGCATCCGACTGGCTTCTCAGTAAACACGCTGCAAAAGTCCAGTGTGCAGATACCCGACTGCACATACAGCTCTGCTTTTACACAAACTGATTCATTTTATGATAATCAGACAAGAGAATCATTAGGCATCACCCAGACCGATAAGAAAAACGATCATAAAACATTTCTTAAGTATTCATAATAGACCGACAACATCGTTAACATTATCTACAACCTCTAAAACGCGCAAATGCACGTTTTAAAATCTGAAAAATGAATCAAATAGCACATACCGCAGTTTATTGCGGCTGCTTAAACTAACTTTTCATAGAAAATTGAACCGAATCACGTTTTATCATCTAATTTAATATAGTAGCCTGTTGCGATTCGCACAAGTTCAGCGATACCCGTTACGTTATCTTTCTCACATATGTAAATTATCACAATACGTCGTTTTTTTTTTACCAGTCTAACGAACTACCTTTGTTATATATTTTATCTAGTTAGGCGCACAGCACATTTTAATTACCCATATATTGATGATATAGACAAGTGGTTTTTAAAATGATCCAGGCAACGTGGTTCAAGGGATTTGTGCCCTGGTAGCTCGCCCGCGAGCAGAGCGATCTCCCTACACCTTGTCCCAAATTGTCGCTGAAACGTTTCATCTTACAAGCCACGATCGGCACTTGTTCTCCGAAAAAAAATGAACACGTATGCCTTACCTTCAACAGCCCATACAGTAGGTAGTATCCATAAAAAAGATAAGATATCCATAATTGCGCGTTTTTGATGCAATAAAATGAGAAGCCCAGGCATTCAAATGGAATACGTCCTGCGAGCCATTGACAGCGCCTGAATCTTGACTACCAGCAAAACGGACCCCGAGCCTCCGGAGCGAGAGAGAAAAGCCCAGCCGTGTTTGGGCGAGACCAAGCGCGCAGACACGGGGGGCGACGTCTCGCGGGCAGCACCTCGCCGCGCGCGCACGCTTCCCCAAATTAACTTTTACGTGACACGCGGCCAGTAAGAAACGCGCCGCAGTCCGTTCGGTCATTATCCGCACGTTTTTCTTCTTTGTTCCGAAAAATTTCTAGGCTGTGCCCATCTGATTCAAACTGACAATTTCCCCCATTTTAAGCAAGCTGATTAAATCGTATAACTCGTTAATGCCGAATATTTATGAAAGTAAAGCAATTTAGACCCGTCTACAGTAGTTTACATTTTATGCTCTCTGGATCGTTCTTTGTATACTGCTAAATGCACATTGTACGATGGAAATGAATTAATGCTTGAAAGAGAAACGATAAATGAGTGAACTTACAGAATCACTGACTGATGTTTTATCGGCTGTCTATCGTACGTTACACAGTTATGATCAGTACATTTTATTCATATATAATACATTAGGAATTATGAGGCCTACATCGTGTACCTATTTCTGATGTTTGAACACGGCAACTCACAGTCCAGGGTTAACCACATAAAAGTGTCATATATCTGTCATGTATATTACATGCATTTAAATATATTAGTAATTACTTTATACAAACTCTTACATCAGCTCAGCTAACATTAACAATTGAAATTCGTTAAATAAGTGACTTTTTAAATTATATTCCTTGGCACATTTTGCAAATAATACATAATAACCAAAATAAGTGTGTGTGTGTGTGTGTGTGTAATAACAAGTTATCACAATTCTCAAGTTCCATTACCAATTAAGCTTTTACAAACCATTTGAGGGTGCTACAAATTCCATACAGGCTCTTGGAGTATTCATACTGTTCGGATCTGCCATTTGACGTATTTCTGCCAAAACAGACAGAGGCCATTGACACAAATGCCACCGCCAGCACTCTGTCTACAGGATATTAGCAGAGCTTCAGCCTGCACGTTACAAGCGTTTGAGATAATGAGGTATTTTCCGTATTATTCCAGCTTGTTCCGCAGACCCGGCAGACTGGTTTATTAAACTGCAGGCGATTGCACTGTGGTCTGCCGCGTTGTGATTTTGATCTGGAAAGCCGCCTTAGTCCTAAGTGAATATAATGAAATAATGCACTGCTTGTAATTTTGAATTTTATATTATGCGTTTGCAAATACACGGTCCAGTCTGTTTAATGTTAATTACCGATAATTTGAAGCATGATGAAATTATATGTGGTCAAAATGATATTGAATGTTAAGCATATGTTTATAGAACATTTTGTACAGCATGAAATTACATAATCTTTACAAGTTTATGTGCCGTCATTTTGTGAAGAACTGTCCTTTGTAATTTGTATTTTACCCTGATTTATATACAGTCAGCGGTGCTCAACGGGAATAAGAACCCCTAAAATTATAGCCTACCTTGTTTAATTAACAAAGATTTTTTTTCAACAAATGTGAAAACTCTAAAAACACTTTAACTTTAACGAACAAAACATTAAATAATCAGTTAAAGTAATCTGTCTTCGCCTCACTATAAAAGTTCCTGTGTGGAGGTTGTAAACGTGAGGTGTTATGTAGAGGAATATAGGCCTATTCAAAATAAGAAATATTACTTAAAGAAAGTTACGAAAAGATAGCTTGAAGAAATTTGATCACTATTTAGATCGCACTGTTTATTTACAATGTATATAAACAGTATTTTTGAAGATAACTGAAATTGAACAGGCGAGTGAGGACGCCCCACGGTGTTAGATTACCTCGGCGTACCACTGGCTGCCACTGTAACTGTCGCAACTGTTTTAACTGGTTTTTGTCCAGATGTGACTTAGTTGCCGGCGTGATCCACGTTTAAACTGCCGTGACCTGTTTATCAGCTCGGCATTGCAGTTTTAATGGCGGAACTTGGTAGAAGGGTTCTTTAATATGCTCCAACATTGTATTAAAGATATTCGCATTAACGATTTTAATAACTGCTATGGCAACAATAGCGAGGCGTGGCTTTCTAAACTTCCTTCAATATCTTGCTTTTCTGCTGTCCCGAGTGCTTTGTCTGCTACTTCCACATCCTTAAGGTGCTGTACTGCTGGTGTCTTCCAGGTCCAGTGGGTAGATTAAGCAATTTTGTAGACTTCTGCGAGTGCGAGTCTTGCTACACCCGCTCCCGTGGGACAGTCATTTGCAGTCTTGTTTTCCAAAAACTGCTACCACCTCGGGACCCAACATGCTGCTAGTCTCCTCTGGGACTTGTATCAACCCTTCAGTGTTCCCTGACACCCTCTACTCCATTCCTGCTCTAGGGAGGTTGACGTTACCCTCTCTTGCCATACCTTGCCTCCTGGAATTGTCTGTGAAACATTGCCTATTGGAATGATGATTTTCTATGTTCAGCTCCTGCCTTCCTAGCTGGATTGGACTGTGTCCCCCCCCCCTCCCTGCCGCCGCCGCCGCCGCCGCCTGTGTCACGCCGCCGCCTGTGCGAACACGTGTGCCACGTGTTCTCAGGCTTTATGATCCACCACTTTCCTGTGGTGTGCCAGGATGCTGAGACATGCTTGCAGGACTTATTTTAATGTGGCTTATTACTATTATGATTTATAATAGCATGGCCTCCCATCCTTTGTTTCGTCTTCTTTACTTTGGACCACAGGCAGAGCAGTTGCCCCAAATCCCAAACCTGTTTGATCACCTCAAAGCCTCGTCTGCCAAAACATCATATGGCTTGTTCTGCAATCAGGGGATGCTCTCTCCGTATGCTCTCTCGTCCGTATAGCTTTGTATAACATAGGAAAGTTCTGTTTTCTTCAGTCGCTTTGCAAATGGGAGCATTCATCCAACGTAGAACGCCGCTCATGTGAATGAACAATAGTAATGGTGCCACCTAGAGGACTACCAATGTATCCATCCGCCCAAAGCAGCAAGACCACAGGCTGGATCCCAGGGCTGCGGAATAAATGAGGAAAACTGCACACTATAGAGAGAACCTGCAAACTCCACACAAGCACAAACTGGGGGCAATCCCAAAAACGAGAAGTGTGCAGCAACAGCGCCATCCAGTGTTCCTACCCAATCAACGTATCCTAATCATAAAATGTCAGAATGTACAAGATAAATAAATGTAACGAAGACTCTTAAATAATGGCCAGAATGAACATACTTACCATACTAAAACAAATGAAAACACTACAAAAGCATTGATCACCATAGATACATTCCATTTATTAGCCTATAATGTAATTGTCACTAATACAATCAGTGCATTAATATTAGTAACACTCTATACAGTACCACCTGTATGATTTGCATAAATCTTTACTTTAGACCAAACTGGCACAGCTAGAATCTGTCCTTCATCTCTCAAATGTGCCTGTCAAGATATCATAATCTGCTGAGATCCTTAATCCATAATCCCTAGATCTTGGGCAGTGATGCTGACTTTACATTATGACCAGCCTGATAGACTTTACAGCTTTAGGTCCTCAGCTCAAAGAAGTCGCGGTAAAACTGGATAAAAAATTTGACTGGTGACACTGGAGATGTGCTGTGTTTACGCTGCGAGGGACCCCATGGCCACCGCTTAAACCTGACCACAGTTTAAACTCCACACACGTTAAGCCTGGAAACTTTGATTCCCTTTAGTGAAAAATCTGCAGACTCGACCGTTGCTTAATATGCTTCCTTCATGGAGTCCATTTGTTAAAAATCGGCTTTACGTACAAAGATGCCTGTGAAGACAAATAAACTAAAGCGGGGGTCGTGATTGGGGTCTAAATAGCAGGAAGCCATCTATGTAAAGATGCTCCAAATGGTGGTTGCTAAAATGGTGATTTTGATGAATTGGAAATCCGATTTATCACCCACTTTTCATAGATGGCTGGCTGAAATGGTTGCTGCTCTCAAGCTTGAAAAGATTCAATTTTCTAAGATTGACGCTTATAAAAAATTTGATAAAATTTGGGGGCCCTTCCTCACTTATCTTTTTAAAAGTTGAAATGTATGCTATTTGTTTATTCCACTCCAGGTTTAATATTTTGTTTAAGTCTGTAGCTTTGTCTTAGGTGTGTATTTTTTACTGTATCTGGTGCTTGTTCCAGTAAATGTTGTTGTTGTGGGTTTTTTAATTCATTTTTATTAATTTATTTATTTATTTATTTATATTATTTTATTATTATTATTATTTTTATATATACATATACTGTTTGAGGATTCTGGTTTATTTTGTATTTTCAGAAAAATTGTTTGAAAATCTGTTATAAATAAAGTTTAAACAAAACAAAAAAAATGCTCCAACTCACTGTGTAAATACGTCACTGCTGTTTAATAAAACATCAAACATAAGTGTTACTATTTACAAAGCAAATGCTACTCATTGAATTTCTCGACCTGTTAAGCTTTATATAATACTGGGTCATGCCTTTTAAAGGCCCATAAGAGCTGTAGCTGTCTTGGCAGGTGCTCAGCACTAAAGCAGAAATAAGGTCCCTGGAACGAGCGGCTCGGAAAGCCAGACGAAAGCCACAAAGTAAAAATAAATGACCATGGTGCTGAAATAAAAACAATTGTTAAAGAAATACGTTCCGTAAATGGGAAACATTTAAGAAATTAGCCCATACAGGAGCTTTAACACAACAGTGAGGGTCTGTAATGCAGTTCCAAAGGTAACCAGAAAGGTTTTCTGATGAAAGTGGGCCAGGTGAGAGCTCTCCTTATCCAGAACAGGCACCTGTTAGCTCTTTGTGTACGAGGCACATTTACAGAGGCATAGCGTTTGAGGACTAATGACCCGCAAAGACTCATATACAGTTCAGGTGAACTGCTGTGCTGTCAGACTGAAGAAAAATTAATTCTGAACTTGTGGATTCTCAGTAGGCTTAAGATCGGGGCTTTGACTCAGCTACGCCAGAACACTCACCTTTCTGTTTTTCAGCCATTCCAGTGTCGCCTCGGGCCTTACGCTTAGGGTCACTGTCATGCGGAAAGATGAATCTTCTCCCGAGCCGTAGGTTCATAGCAGACTGGAAGTTCTCCTGAAATATTGTGCAGTACTTGTGCCCATCCACTGTCCCTTCAACAAGATTGGACCAGATTCCCAGTCCCAGCACATGAAGAGCATCCCCACAGCATGATGTTGACACCACCGTATTTCACCGTTTGCATGGGGGGTATTTCTTCAGGCACAGGCAGTGTTAGACTTACACCACTCATACCTCTTTGAAGTCTGGCAAAAAAGTTCTATTTTGGTCTCATCTGACGATAAATCTTTCTCCCACATCTTAACTGGGTCGTTCGTATGCTTTGCTTACTGCTTCTGGATGTCCCAGCTACCAGATTAAAAGCCAGAGGTGACAGAACTTTTTCAGCCGCTGGTCCAAAATTATGGAACGTTCTGTTCTGCCTTTTCATATCAGAGCTGCTCAGACCCTCGAATGTTTTAAGACTTTGCTTAAGACTCATTTATTTGAGTTGGCTTTTAATCCCATTTGTGATTGATATTTATTAAAATTTACTTTATAGTTTAGTTATACTAATTTATCTTTAATATGGTGTGGTGTATTAATTATACGTAAAGCACTTTGGGACAGCAAGTGGTTGTCTGTAAATGTGCCATATAAATAAACTTGAACTTGAATTTTGTAGCAAATGGCTTACATGCTTTTATGTGGACTTCCTTTAGAGATGGCTTCTTGCCACCCTCCCGCAGAGGCTGGTTTTATGGAGAGCTCTTGAAATTGTAGACCCATGCGCCTTCACTGCAGTTTCAGCCAAAGAGCACTGCAGCCTGCAGTGATGCTTGGTTTTGAGGGACGGCCTGTTCTGGTAACAGCCTGGGTGCTGTGATGGACCTTCTGCTTTCTTATGATGGATCCAACAGTGTTTACTGGGACGTTCAAACACTTCGATATGTTTCCTGCCTTGTGCATTTCAGTGACTTTGTTTCTCACATCAGCAGAATGCTGCTTTGTCGTCATTTTTGAAGTGTCTGTCCAACAAGGACAATGACCCTTCAAAAGGGCATTTTTTATATCCAGAGAGAAACATGAAGACTAAGTAGTACCTAATTATGTTGAATTATGGTCTAATAACTGTCATCCTTGTGCCGTTTGTGATTAATTTGTCATTTGTGTAAACATGGACCTTCCAAAGCAAGGAGTCTGAATACTTATGCGAACAGGAGGTATCACGCTTTTATGTTTATATTCTTAATGTTAGTACACAACTGATCTATTTTGGCATTTGGAAATATAATGGAGCAAAAGAGATCTCAACGTAAATGTTGTCTGACATTATTGCATTTACAACTCTGTTAGCACGTAGAAGAATATTACTCCACTGGAAATGAACAAACCCTCCCACATTCTCTTTATGGTTAACAGATCTGTCTCGATTATATAATTAGAAAAATTAGAAAAGATCAAATACTTACTTAGGGGGTCTAGGGATAAATTCTTCTCCATTTGGGGTCCAATTCTATATCTTTGTATATATATTTGGCAGTAGATGCATACAGGCCAACAATGTACGCGGCTCCCTTTGAGTTATTTTTTTGTGTAATCTTTTACTAGTTTTTTTTTTGTCCCATGTGAGTGAACCCTATGTTATCGGGGGGGGGGGGGGGGGGGTGTTTCCCGTACGCTACGGGTATAAGGGAGAGAGGGGGGAAGGGTCGGGCACTGGCTTTTTCCCCGCCTTTTTTTTTTTTTAAATTTAAAAAAAATATAATTGAA
>JAOYFF010000106.1:2200700-2248012 GCA_025773925.1 Cryptomyrus ogoouensis | reverse complement strand
TAATGAGTTCGAGAACTGAGGTACCACTGTACTTTGTTTAACCACAATGTAAACCCTGCCAGTAACCTGCACTACCTCTGAGGTACCGCTGTACCTCGGTATGAAGCAGGGTTTACCTGCTTACAGTACCTTGCTGAAATCTCAGGCAATGAAATGGTATGTGGAGGAGGTGCTGCAGTCTGGTTTTATTTGACTCTCCACTTCTGCTGTGGGGTTGAGCTTCTTCTTTGCCGAAATGAACGGCAGATGTCTACTTCCCACGGACACGGGCACTGTCAAATCTCTTGTTCCCCTACCTCTGATCCCAGCTGTGCTGGGCAGGTTTGGTCTGCACAGTATTTTTACCAGGCTGGACTTGCGGAGAACTTATAACTTTACCCAGATACATGAGGCAGATGAGTGGAAGACCGCGTTCGTAATCACACCGGGTCACTACAAATACCCCGTTATGCCCTTTGGACTCTTTAATGCCCCACCTTGTTTCAGTCCTTCATGAACTCTATTTTTCACAATCTCATTGACTGGTGCCTTATTGTTTATGTAGATGATTTGCTTATTTAGTCCTTGTCCCTCTCTGATCATGTATGCCAGGTGTACTAGATGTGACAGGTCTTGCAACAGCTCTGCAAAAATTCCCTCTTCATCAAAGTTGAAAAATGTGAATTTCATGTACAATGTCTCACACTTCTGGGCTACATTCTCTCCCCAGGTGCTATCCAAATGGATCCAGCTAAGACCGCAGTGATGTCCAACTGACCCACGCCCAAGACCAAGAAGGAGTTGTAGCGATTTCTTGGCTTTGCCAATTTTAACAAAAGGTTTACTTGAAATTTAAGCTTAGTAGCTGCCCCCTCACTGCAGTCATGCAAACCCCGTTTATGCTGAAACCTTTGCTTCTGTTCCTGACTTGTTACCCATCTGTTGGCTTTTTCTTTGCTCTGCATTTGGGTCCCCCACCCCTGAGTTATCTCTTGACAGTATGTCAATTAATGTTGCATTCTAGGCACCACATGCAATGCATTATTGTAAATTTCAGCATTATGGACAGAATATGGTAAAATGTGGCGAGATATTTTGGTAACAATATATTTGAGAGGGCACGAATACTTAGGAGTAACTCAGTTACTACTGAAGTAAAAGTCATGAACAAAGTAACTATTTGAGAAAAAAAAATATATTATAATTCATTAATGATGAACAATAATTCATTACTTGTTCCTTCGGTAGTTCCTTCAGTAGTTCACAAAGGTTTACAGAATTAACATATACAGTAACAAATATAGTAACTGCTAGGGATAAAAGACACATCACGATTCATTAACGATGAATGAACATGCGATCTGTATGCAAGTAACACTTAGTTTGTGGTTAATTAATACATAAGTAATAGCATAGTATTACATTATTTGTGCCCCCTCGAGTGAAGCGTTACCGATATTTCAGTGTGTATGTGACGCCCATGTTCTGTGTTACACAGGGAAGTAAAACTATGGTGTCCTTTTGTAGTCTTTAACAGGCAGCTCAGAGGTCAATTTACAGCAGCTCTATGCTTACCTAAAGTAAATATAACTGCAAAATATTTGATAGAGTAAATAGGCAAAAAGATTGGGTCACTTTACAACAGGAGTGGGGAACCTGATCCATGGAGAGCCGATGTGGGATGGTCTCTCAATCAGCCAATAACAGTGGGTCCCCAGGACTGGAGTTGAGAACCACTGTTTAATTATTGTCTGATTGAGAGGTCATCCCACAAACCCGCACCCACACCGGCATTCCTTGAAACAGGTTCCCAACCCCTGCTTTAGAGTGAACTGCTAGCAAAGCAATTAAAATATTCTATTTCTAAATTATGAATTCGCTTAACAGGGACTGTAGCCTTTGGTAGACCAATTAAATGTTTTTCATGCACAATGTCCATTGCTGTCACTGCAGTTAAAGTAGCAGATTGCATGTAAATTAAAACCAGTGTCAGCACCAGAACAAATTTGATGGCAGGACCTATGATTTTCACGGGTGGGAAACTGTTGGGTGGGGGGTGTGATGATAAAAATTGTTGAGTGCAAAACATGTGACTTTGTCCATCCTCCAGACGTACAGGACTGGCCAGGGGACCGGATAAGACGACAGGAACATGAGGGCCAGAACACAGGGCTGGACGTGAAAAGGACGGGGTCAAACACCAGACTAACAGGCTCTCGGGATGGAGGACCTGGGGAGACAAAACATAACTGGGAACTGGAAGAAGACCAGGCAAAAAGAACTGCAACATCAGATTCAACCAAGGCAGACAAGACCAACAATATGGACAAGAATCAGGGTGTGATTACCAAATCGGGGACTCAGGGAGACTCAGGATGGCACAGACACAAGCAGGGCATGACATGACCTTTGACATAAAAGATGGGACCAGATGTCAAAAATTGATGGGGGCCTATGATCTGGACATAGTCAACGGCGCGGCACGTAAAACGACCAGGGTGCGGACTAGACAGAGAGCACACCATGGACAAAAGGCGAACAATGGGCAAAACAGGCCAGCACAATACCGGACACGGTTACCATGACAGAATGCGGACTATGAAGTAGGGACAATAACAAAGACCATGGAGACAGGAGATAACAAGGCATAACAATAGCCAGGGTAAACAAGTTGAGGGACACTAAAACAGGATACTCTGGGTAATGAGAAGAGACGTGACATGGACAAGACCAGATGAAACACCAGTCAGACAAGAGACCTGGCACCAGACATCACAGGAAGGATGGCAAACACCAGGACAGGACAAAACTCAACGAAACAAGGCAAACACCCGAGGGAGACCAGAAAAGGGCTTAACTTAGACGTCACCTGAGCAGGACTACAGACAACAGGGTAAATGGCCAAAACAACAAAGACCACAACAGGACAGACAGGTGAAGGGACCACAGGAACAGAGACAGGCTCACCAGAGGAAATCCAATAAGGCATGGACTGGGGGGTAACAAGGACAGGACAGGGCAAGAGGACAAGAACTGAGGTACAAAAGGGGCTGAGGTTAATTAGGGGCCTCTGGAGGACCCTCGGACATTGGGTGGTGGTCCCATGATGTGGGACCTCCTATGCATTAGTGGGTCAGGAGGGCCTGGGGGCACCATGTAGTTCACAAAGTCAGGTGGCGAAATGGGAACAGTTGGGCCTGGGCCTGAAGGATATTGAGGAACCTGTAGAATTGGGACTCGGTACACCTGCAAGGTCAAAAGGAGAGGGGCAGGAACCAGGACTTAAGAGCCCCAAAGGGACCCCTGAACAAAGACACCCTGAGGAGCCTGCAGGGTAGTAGCCAGACTTGGCACAACAGCCCCAGATGATGTGTCCCCGTCTCAGACTTCTGGAGATGGATACCCAGCTGGCCTCCCTCTTGGGTGCTCTCTGGGGTTGATGTCTCCTTCGGGATTTGGGAGTGATGTGTCAGGACCGTTGGCTTGGAGACCATACAGGGTACCATTTGAGGTCCTCAGGGGGAATGTTCTCCTCTGGGCAGGTCACAGCCAGAGGTTTGGGCTCAAAACTAGCACTAGCTGGGATGCCTGACATAAAGCTGCCGATGGCTTGGAGGTTGGGTGGTGGACTGACGGCGGCCACCAGTCAGTGATGACTCTGTGGAAGTTGAGGTGACCCACAGCAACGTCACAGGGAACATATGAGCTGAGTTCTGCAGAGGCGAGGTGCGCATTGCCGGAGGGTCCAAAAATGTAGTAGCTCTCTTCTCACTGGGCCCTGCCACACCCCTCTCCTGACAACTGCCTCCCAAAGGACAAAGATAGGGGCCACAGGCAAGGGGCAGGAGCAGGTGAGCCTGTTGACGATACTGTAGCAGGAGCTGGGACGAGGGCCATAGTCACAAAGTCAAGAAGACACAGCACGGCAGGACACTCCGGTCGTGGGTGCAGCAGGGCAGGACACTCCGGCGGTGAGCAAGGCACATCAGGACCATCTGCTGAAGGGCAGGATAAAACCAGATTTGGAGTCATAGCACCTGGACAGGGCGCGGCAACGGCTTCTCCTGGGCTGGACGGTAGTGGAGCCACGGCTTTTTTTGGGTCTGAGACTAGCGGCTTCACCAGGGCTGGGCACTTGCGAAGCGGCAGGAGCCCCATCGGGACAGGACACAGGTTCCCCGACAAGTGTTATATTAAAGAGCAAATGAGGTTTAAGTTTAGCATTTCTTGCTTTTGGAAATGAGTTGTTCGTTAAAAACCATGTGTACCCTTTCTGATGTGCAAAGTTGATAGTTGCAAAGGTGACAGTCCTGTTTCACTAATAATCCTATTGTTAGTTGGTCACCCATGTGGATATTTTAACCAATACTAATATATTTTTGTGTAATATCGCCAATAACGATATCCAGCTAACATCTGAGCCACTTATTAAGTGGGGCGGGGGGTTTGCTAAAGGTGAAAGTGGCTGAGCTTGCCAGTACAGATTACTGGAGTGACGTTACATCATTTTTTATTCCGTGGAAAACAAAAGATTGATCTATGGGCCAGATTTAAAAATTATTTGCAGGCCAGTACATTGAGACCTCTTATAAGTGGTGAATGACCTGATAAAATTCCTTGTTCTTCACTGCATAAAATGAATGATCATCCAATGCAATCATGTCCTTTATTTTGGTAATTGTGTATTTGCTCTGGTGCTGCTAAATTTGAATATTTATAAAGTTTAAATATCGTGCCGCAATTTTTGATATGTTAAATGATATATCAGGTCTAGGCTTCTGTTTTGTTTGTTCTATCTTCAAGACAATATTTAATATAAAATAATACTAAAGAGAGAATTATATTGCTCAAGAATCGTGAGAGAAAAGCATGATTCATATTTTACCCAGAATCGTGCATCCTGACTCCTAATTTTACGTTTCTGTTATAGACATAATGAGGCAAAAAAAACAACACATGTAATGTGTCACGCCCACACGGGCGGGACCAAGTACCTGCAGACAATTGTCGGCTAATCGCTCCACTTCTTAAGCTGGTGAGCCCAGAGGCTCAATGTGAAGTATTGTTGCCATTATTTCTAATGTGCCTTACCAAGCGATTCTCTGTCTTTTGTTCTCCCCGAATGCCCTACCTGCTGCGTCCTGCCCGACTGTCCTGCTTGTCACACCTGCCCCATCAACCTGCCTCTTCCTGTCTACCCTGCCTGCCTGCTCTGTCCTGCCCTGCTACCCCATCCGCTTCGTTCCTCCCTTCCCATCGTCGTCCTGTCCCATCTCTCCTCGTAGGACTAACTCTCCCAGACACCGCCCTCTTGCCTGCCCTCCGACTACAATTTTGGATTTCCCCTTTGGCTGTGTTCATTCCCGAATTGCTTATTAAACCTGTTCGCTACTGCATTACGGGGTCTGCCTCCTCTGTCCTTGCCAGCCATCACAGAATACTTTGCCCTAGAAGAATGGACCCCGTGGAGTCGCACTGCCTTTAGCAGAAGGTAGATCAATTAACCTCACTTGTCAACCAGCTCCTGGAGAAACCAGCAGCCTGTGCCCAACTACCTGATTCCTCACCGAGTGTCTGCTCTGGTTCTGGTAGCCATGCCCGATAAGTATGACAGCAATCCCGATCACTGTAAAGCCTTTTTAATGCGGTTTATATATTGAGGAGCACCCAGATCGCTTTATTGCGGAGACATCCCGCATCTGCTTTGTTATATTGCTGCTTGCTGGACGCGCACGTGATTAGGCAACAGCTCTCTGGACAGATGACAGCCTGCTTTTAGATTCAGCCCAGGATTTCCAGGCAGCGTTCACAGAAATCTTTGATTTACCCCACCATGGGACACAGTCTAGGTGAGCAACTAGTGGATCTCAGACAAGGCTCCAGAACGGTGGCAGAGTTCTCACTAGAATTTCGCCCATCGCTGCAGGACTGCGCTGGCCGGAAGATTGCTTACGGATTCTCTATCGGCGTGCCCTTTACCTGGACAAACAGGATGAACTCATGTCCAGGGGTGCGTCTTTGTCTTTCGAGGATTTCATTGGCTTATCTGTCACTCTGACCTTAGAGAGTGTCGTTGTCGGCAGGCTCACCAGCATACGACACCCCCTGCAGCCACAGAGGAACTCCCTGAACCTATGCAGCTTGGACACTCCTCTCACCACCACAGAGCGACACTGACGTGCCATGCAGGGTCTCTGCCTCTACTGTGGAGAGTCCGGACACACTCTCCGTTCCTGTCCTATTCACCCCCCTTGTTCGGAACCCTCCATTAAGGTAGGCATCTCTGCTTTTCTGGGTGTTTCCCAAGCTCAGTTCACCATACTGGTTGAGGTAACGTTTGCTGGAGAACAGTTGTGTACACAAGCTCTCATTGACACAGGGGCAGCCAGGAACTTTATCGATCAGGCTGTAGCACAGAAACTGCAAATCCCTCGGCAAGCTCTTTCTTCTTCGATTGCTGTGCTGGGGGTTAGTGGTGCACCCCAACAAGGGGGTCAGATCACCAATCGGACAGTCGCGGTAATGCTACGTGTGGGTGTTTGTCATGTGGAGACTAACTTTCTTGGTTCTACCCAAAACCAAGGACCTTGTTATATTAGGTCTTCCTTAGCTCCAGGAGCATGACCCACAAATTCACTGGTCCTCTGGTGAGTTGTCTGCCAGGTCACCCCGATGTTTCTCTCGATGTATTGCTTTACCCTGATGTGCCTCTGGTGGAAAGCCCAGAACTGGAGGATCTCTCCATCATCCCCGCCAAATATAATGACTTCCAAGGCGTCTTTTAGTAAGTCACTCGCCTTTCAACTTCCCCCTCACTGGGATTGTGACTGTGCCATTGATCTCCTAGAGGGGGTGTCACTTCCCAAGGGTCGGCTCTACCCCTTATCAATAACTGAAGAGGCGGCAATGGAGGACTATGTTCGAGAAGGCTTAAAGCAAGGTATCATCCGTCCATCTACATCCCCAACTACAGCAGGCTTCCTTTTTGTAAAGAAGGGTGGAGGATTATGTCCATGTATTGATTACAAAGCCCTCAATGCTGTTACAGTTAAGCGACATGAACCTCTACCCTTGATTCCTATTGTGCTGGAACAACTCCGGGAGGCTAAGATCTTCACGAAACTAGACCTCCGCAGTGCATACAACCTTGTGTACATCTGAAAAGGGGATAAATGGAAAACCTCCTTTATAAGCCATACTGGTCAATATGAATATCGAGTGATGCCTTATGGTCTAGCTAACGGCCCGTCTATATTCCAAGCGTTTATGTATTCTGTTTTTCGCCACATGGTTAACTGGTTTGTTGTCGTCTACATAGACGACATACTAATTTATCCTCCTTCCCTCTCACAGCATATTAACCATGTTCTCCAGAGGCTACTGGAATACCATCTTTACATAAAAGGGGAAAAGTGTGAATTTCATAAAGCTCAGGTACAGTTTCTGGCTTATGTTATCAAACCGGGGGCGGTGGGCATGGATGAACGGAAGGTGGTAGCTATCCAAGAGCGGCTACAACCCCGTACCATTACAGAACTGTAGCAATTTCTGGGATTTGCTCATTTTTACCGCAGGTTCATTAGAAATTTCAGCCGGGTAGCCGTACCTCTCACTTACCTTACAAGAGGAAAAGGTACCTGTCTGCAGTGGACTCTGAAGGCTGACCTCGCCTTCCAGAAGTTCAAGCATGCCTTCTGCTTGGCCCCGGTCCTCCAACAACCACGTCCAGAAGATCCGTTCAAGGTGGAGGTTAATGCATCTGAGACCGGCGTCGGAGTCATCCTCATCCAGGGGGACCCGGTGACTGGCCGCCGACATCCATGTGTGTATTACTCCAAAAAACTCACCCCTGCTGAAAGTAATTATGACGTGGGGGACCGGGAACTTCTGGCTATTAAATTAGCATTGGAGGAGTGGAGACACTGGTTGGAGGGGGCTAAGCACCCCTTCCAAGTCTTCACCGACCACCGTAACCTAGAATATGTACAGAATGCGAAAAGACTGAACCTACGGCAGGCTCGTTGGGCCATGTTTTTTGCTCGCTTCACCTTTAGTTACTTACCTCCCGGGGTCAAAAAACGTGAAGGCTGATGCATTATCCCGACAATACGACCCCCCGACGACAGTAGACCGAACCACACCCATCCTGGCCCCATCTTGCTTCGCGGCCACCATCTCATGGTCTCTGGAGGAAACCCTTTGCGCTGCAAATGAATGCTCGACTCCACCCATTGGCTGCCCCCCTGGACTGCTGTATGTGCCAGCCCCATATTGGTCAGCCATGGTCAGGTAGGTGCATACATCTCGCAGCTCAGGACACCCAGGGGTTGCCGCTACCCTCTGGTTGGTGGCCCAAAGATACTGGTGGCCTGGATGGCGAACGGAGGTGGAACGGAATGTGACCTCATGCCCAGAGTGTGCCCAACTCAAGGACTCACACCAACCACCTGCTGGGCTACTTCATCCTCTACCAATCCCTTCACGTCCATGGTCGCACTTAGCGATGAATTTCATGACCAATCTTCCCCTCTCAAAGGGTAATACCCAATGCAGCAGACTTAGCCGAGTTGTTACTGACCTGGGTGTTCCGGTATTATAGTATCCCTGAAAATGTAGTATCTGGTCAAGGTCCCCAGTTCTCCTCACAGGTATATTGCTCCTTCTGCACCAAGTTGAACATCTCCCTCAGTGTCATGTCAGCGTACCACCCTCAATCCAACGGCTTGGCGGAAAGAACCAACCAGGAGGTCTCCAAGACATTGAGGCTTCTTTGCAAGGATAGACCCACGGAGTGGGCGACCCACCTTCTATGCCCAGAATACGCCTTTAACACCCGAGTAAACCTGGTCAGTAACCTTTCACTGTTTCAATGTTAGGGGATATCACCCACAGGTCTTCCCCTGAGACTCCCCAACTAGTGACGTCCCTCGAGTGGAAGAGTGGTTCCAGGGAGCCCGGGACATGTGGCGCCGAACCCAGTTCGCTCTCTCCATCTTCGAGACAGAAAATCCAGGCCGATAAGCACCGATGCCCTACTCCTCCCTATCGGCTGGGCCAATGGGTCTGGCTCTACCCGTAACGTCAAACTCCCATTCTGCTGTAAGTTATTAGCCCGCTTTATTGGACCTTTCCGGATCGTCAAATGTGTGGGACTCGACTCCTTCCGGTTACAACTACCCAAAGTTTATCGCATCTGTCCCACGTTCCATGCTTCCCTCCTGAAGCCTGTGCATTATAGCTCAGCGCATCCGTCTACTGACACAGCAGTACCTCCTCCATGCACCTTGCAGGATGGTTCCCAAGTATACCAGGTGCGAGCCCTCCTGGACTCCCGCCGTCGAGCGGGACAACTACAATACCTGGTGGACTGGGAGGGGTTTGGCCCCGAAGAACGCTTGTGGGTGTCCGTGTCCCATGTCCTGGACCCCACTCTGGTGTCTTACTTCCATGCTGCACATCCTTCAAAGCCCGGTCCCCGGCCGGCTGTCCACGTTGCCCATCTCGGCCTCCAGGGGTGGCTGTCGGGTGTGTGGGGGGGGGGTACTGTTATGACCACACAGGCGGGACCAAGTACATGCAGACAATTGTCAGCTAATCGCTCCACTTCTTAAGCTGGTGAGCCCAGAGGCTCAATGCGAAGTATTGTTGCCATTATTTCTAATGTGCCTTACCAAGCAATTCTGTCTTTTGTTCTCCTCGATTGCCCTACCTGCTGTGTCCTGCCCTGCTGTCCTGCCTGCCCTGCCTGTCATACCTGCCCCATCGACCTGCCTCTTCCTGTCTACCCTGCCTGCCTGCTCCGTCCTGCCCTGCTACCCCATCCGCTTCGTTCCTCCCTTCCCATCGTCGTCCTGTCCCGTCTCTCCTCGTAGGACTGACTCTCCCGGACACCAACCTCTTGCCTGCCCTCCGAATACGATTTTGGATTTCCCCTTTGGCTGTGTTCATTCCTGGATTGCTTATTAAACCTGTTTGCTAAAGCATTATGGGGTCTGCCTCCTCTGTCCTTGCCTGCCATCACATAATGTTAGTCAAATAACAAGTCTAACTGTCAAGGGTACGGACAGTGTGTACAGGCGTACAGCTGCAGGCGCCAATGATAAACACAGAATTCATCCAAGGTGGGGTTAAAATTAGATAGGTGTTTTAGTGGTATTTACAAATTCTTCACAAGGAGACAGGGCTTACTTGTAATATAAATGTTTAGTCTGGTGTACGTGGATTATCAAGCAAATACACAAATTGAAATGATTGCCCACATCTACAGTCATAGTCAAAGAAATTTTAAAATACACTTTAAATATAAATAAATATATTTTAGAGGATTTTGAATTTCATTTCACTCTGTATAAACTTTGCAGGAAAAGGTTAAGACACCCAAACAAGTTTAAAGTAAAAACTTATAACAAGCAAAAGGTGGGAAACACAAACAGACAGTAATAAACTCTGCTGAGAATATCGCATTACCTCATTTTGGAAACCTGGGCAATTTACAGTAAGTCCTGGTATTTTTTTTTTACCAAATTTTCTTTACTATTTGTGACAGATACTGTTTGTGCTCTTTAGAGGCAACATTTTAATTTTTAGGTTTATTTCTGGACATATTTGTTTTATTTTTCTTAAATTGCTGTAATTTCTTAAGTCTGGCAAATAATATTCAGATATATAACAGGGTATATTAAATTTATATTTTATAAACTGCTTCAGTAACACTTTACTTCTGGTGGCACAAAAAATACAGTTTTATGCTCTTACTTGTGTATTATTTAACCACAAACTAAGTCTTAGTTACATACTGATGTCATGTTCGTTCATCATTAATGAATTGTGACATCTTTTATCTCAAGCAGTTACTTTATTTGTTACTGCATCTGATAACTCTGTGAACTACTAATGAACAACTGAAGGGACAAGTAATGAATAGTAAGTTCAATACTGGTCTCATGTTTGTCTACCATTAATGAATCATGATGCAACTTTTATCTCAAGCAGCGACTATAATTGTTCATGATTTGTACTTCGGAGTAAATAAGTTACTACAATATATTTGCGCTCCCTCAAGTAAAGTGGTACCTTTGTTTCCACACTGAAATTCAAAAGAAAGGTATTTTAAAATAAATATTCTCGGATTCCTAGATACAATGGCATCTCTGAACACATTCGCTCACAGTGCGATCGGCTGCAGTTTCCCCAGTCGTGCATTTCAGCTTCCTTGTGTAGAAGCCTTTTGCACTGTAACAACCTGCCAAGCTTAACAGACTCTGAACAGCCACCAAGTCTCAGTAACAAACATCCTGAGAGAGACAATGCGAGGAGACCTGTGGTCCACTTACATATCAAATCCCCTTAAAAAGTACACAGGCTGCGCAAAAGTACGGCTCGAAATCGGCACGGTTCCTGTATGCCAGTGGAAAAGCACCATAAGATGGGGTAGGGGGACTGGTGATGATGAAAAGATAACAAGGGCAGGGTGCCATAGAGGATGCTGCTGCTCTCCAAAAAATAACATCACTGTGTGAAAGACCACCTTCACAGTCCCAGAGCTCTACTGGGAAAAGCTTTTAAGCAATGATGAAACTACAGAATGAACAAACATGCTTTATTTGCCATTTGCAGAAGTACAGGTACAATGGAATGCTTCTTTTCCCTGACCCCATCTTGCTCTCCATAGCTGGGGGGTCACAGTGCAGGGTCAGCTAACATGCAGCGCCCCTGTAGCTGGGGCCTCTGTTCAAGGGCCCATGGACATGTGACTGTTCTGTTGAGGTCAAGGTTCAAACCAGTGATCTTATGATCACAAGCACAGAGACTAAGCCACTCACTGCCCCTCTAAACTAAGGTTGAATTGTTCGGAAGGAACACGCAGCACTACTTATTGTATAAATAGGGCAGAACACACCAACATAAAACCATCATTACAGTGCGGGAAGCAGCACGACGTGGCACTGCTTTAGTGCCTCGGGGTCTGGCCTGCTTGTTATCATCGAGGGGAAAATGAATTCCTGAGATTAACAAGGTTTCCTGCAGGATAATGTCAGGGTGGCTGTCTGCCAGCTGAAGCTCAGGAGAAGGTGGGTGATACAGCAAGACAATGGCCCTAAACAGTGAAGTAAATCTAGTACAGAATGTCTTAAAATAATAAAAAAAAGGCTTTGGCAGGGGCCCATTCAGACTCCATACTTTAACCTAATAGGTTCTGTGGTATGACATCAAGAGAGATATTCACACCAGACATCCTATGCGTACGTCTGATCTGCAGCTACCGGAAGCACTTCTTTGAGGCTATTGCTACCAATAGAGGTTTGATGTGTTTTTAAATCCACAGGTTCACTTAATTTTCCAGAGCACTGTGAATATTTACTGGGTGTGAACAATTTGTGTTTGTCTTTACGTGTGACTTACATGAAGATCACATTTTATGAGACTCATTAGCATAGCAGAAAACCATATTTTTCTTGCCATATTAGTATAGTTTTGATACTGATCTCAGAAAAAAAAAAGTCTGGTTTCCTGCCACTGTCCTAAAACATGCACTTAGATGAATTGGTGTCTCTACATTGCCCACAGTGTGTTATTGTGTGTGTGAGTCTCTTCCCATGGATGGGAAGCGCCCTGTCCTGTGTGTCTCCTCTTCCAGTTCCTGTTCTTCCTGGGATACACTCCAGCCTTGCCTACGGTTGCTACTCCTGTGGGGGAGCTCAGTGGTTCCAGTTAAAGGGAATTGTGATTTTGGGGAGGAGGGGGTCTGCCCTTTGAGTATCCTTTATAGGAGTTGCTCTCAATTAAATTTGCCACAGGATCCGCATTTTTCCTTGGTCGTTAAGTCACAACACAAATGTTTTCAATTTAGAGCTATATACGTATGATACATAAAACTTGATGAAAGTTTTTCCCGGACAGGGGCGGGTGGGAGGTGAGTTGACAATAAATTTGCCAACCAAGGGGGTGGGGAGGGCTGGCAGTTAAAAAAACAAAGCACCAAAAAATAACTGACACACACTGGCAGACACACACTTGGTGAGCCCCTGGGTCATCACCCAAAACCAGTAACAGTGCTTTAAAGGACACACAAATTTATTGGGGAACTTCATGTACTTTTTTTTTTAAGTGCTTGGCGTCAGGATAAAACAGATTTCTTTGCATAGCTCATTTATTTGCATTCTAAGCAAAATGTTTTCTTGTGCACTTATTATTCAAAAAGGATAATGACCAACTTACACTTCACTAGGACATAACAGTAGGCTTACATGTGCTAATGAGCTTCCTCTCACAGCTTGAACATGGGGTGCTGAAGTTAATTCCAGCACTGCGTTCAGATTTTATACTGAGCCAACGTGTTTCAAAAGGCCACTTATTCTGTGAGCCCTGTACCTTTTGCTTAATTACATAATCACCACGTATACTATCAGTACTTCATAGCAATCTGCCAATCATGTTTGACAGAATGGTATGAAATAGGTAACAGCAATGTCATTGCAGCATGGTGCTTCTGACACAGCAAAGAGAAACGGCTCCTAGAAAACAGTGAGGTTTATAATTAGTTGTTAGGATTGTGGTACAGGGTTCAGTGCGGTATCTATGGAGTCGAATTTGTTTACAAGTGCCTGCTGTTTAGTTGAGGTTTGCTAGTGAGGGGTGGGGACAGGCGACTTAGAAAAGTGTCACTGTCAAGCCCATTGTTCAATGCAGCTATTCTCAGAGCTCAAGATCAGCTCTCCAAGCCCCAGTGTAACTTCAGGAAGAGTCATTGCAGCAAGATCACAACCACAATAAACATCTCCGTGGTACATCATCACCAATAACATCAAGACCACTCTGGAAACAATCCTCACTTTTTCCTGTCACAGTGATAACTTGGTCTCTGTAATACGTTCCAGATCCACCCTCACAACTCTTTCAAAAGAGCTATTTTGGATTTTTCACACTACAATATAAGTCGCTCTTGGCTGGGCCTCTAAAATTGCACCAGCACATCCAGAATACTGCGATAGCTGTTTTCCGCCTCCCCAAGCACCAGTTATTCTCTGTCTTGGTCTCCCTGCATTAATACTGGCATATAAAGCTGCTAATGGAGTAGCACATGTTCATCACACCCCCCACAGCTCACAGACCCTACACCACTTCCAGCTAACTGTGGTCCATATCAGGTCATCTGACAATTCCAGGGATGAAACACTGCAAATCAAAACCTGTTCTGCTTATGCATCTTGGCAGCGAAGTGGGTTATTTTTGTGTAACATGTACAATGTCCCCAAACTCTGGTGGTGTGAGGCAACAGTGTTACCTACTAATGCACAATGCTATCCCAGTAACACTTCATCCATTCATCTTCCAACCACTTATCCTAGACAGGGGGGCTGGCGTCTATCCCAGGCAGCATAGGGCAGAAAGTAAGGCTACACCCTGGATTAGATGCCAGTCCATTGGAGGCCACACACATACAATGGGCAGTTTAGCCTAACTGTGTGTTCTGATCTGCGAGAGGAATGAAACCCAAGCGACACAGAGAGAACATGAAAAAAAAAAGTTTCTGATTTCTGATTCTAGCCTGGTACAGCAGTCCTCATATGTATCTCAATGTGTTTATTCTCCTGAAATGTTACATGTGATATTATGCATGATTAATTGATCATCTAGAAGCTCACAGCACCCCCTAGGTCCTTGGATGAGTTTCCAGCAACAGAATGCCATTTCACTCTTATCAGATGAACAGGAATATCAGGAATTTCATGGCTTTTAGCCAATTTATCTTGAAAGGACAATAACTGTAAAATACTTCAAAGAATGAATTAAACGATTTGTGTGACAGCAGTATTAAAAGACACTCAAATGTTCCACAATTTCCTACCACATGGATACATTTCCAGCCTTCATACAGACATGTCCTTTTATCTTAGTTTAATGCAGAAATCTTATGACCACAATAGTATCTTTCAATTAACACCCAAAACGCTAAGCCATTCAGTCTGCCCTGTACTTCAGGATGGCCGCATGGCTTGTCCTAACCATTCCTAAAGGACATATTCCCGTATGTAATGTTTTACGTCCCATAAAGCCGCCTGGATTCCTACAAATTTATCCTTTCCATCTTTTAAACTGAAACCTGGTGAGGTGCTTGCTGGAAGTTCATAGATGCTCGCCCGATCCCTTTAAGTGACAGGGACGTCACCACAGTAGGTGGGCGAGTACCAGGACTGCCAGCTGGCCAAGCAGAGCCGCGGGAAGCTGAGGGGCCTGGTTCCTGGCCGAGACGCAGTGCTGCTTGTTCTGGCCGATGCAGGCGGCGTAGGCCATGACATGCGGGATGTAGTTCTGCTCCTTGACACCGTGCAGGAGGTGGGCCATAGGACCCTTGGAGAAGACGGCTACATCCTCTCCTCCGTGGGTCTCCATGCGCAGGGGCACCGCAGCCTGGGCCTGGTAGTTGTTCTGATCTGGAAGAGGGGGTGGAGAGGGCATGTAAGATGAACACATGGGCTTGGCCCTGTGAAGCTACACCTACGGTTCTGTGTAGCTGTTTGGGGTCTGACTAGCGGCTGTATCAAAGCTGTGGGGGGGCAGTTTGGATGGGCCCCCTCAGGGACCTGATTTTCCCAAACACTCATATGTGAAATTAATATTATTTTCATGGTTCCCAAAATTGCATGAATATACACAAATTGTGGCTGTAATTGTGTAATTTGGGAAAATATGGTGTTCTTTATTTTGTGCACTTAACAGAAAGAAGAGTGTGGCAGCCTTCATTCATGCTACACAGATGATAAATAGGGATCAGGAAGAGTAATATAAGATGCCTTTCTAATTCATTCTTTAATTTCACTGAGTCCTGCATAGCCTGAAGATTTTCCTTCTTGAAGTGCAGCTGACCGAAGCTGACCAGCTGAAACTGGAATCAGCAGATTAAAACAGCCACATCGTCAGCAGCATTCCAAGAGACATGGACAGATGTGGAATGTGTTTTTTTTTTAACTGAACATAAGGTGAAAACCACACAACAAAATGTAACAGGTAACACCCGGGCAGCAGCAAAGCCAGTTTGGACCAGGCAATGGTGACTTACTGTAGTCAATGGTGGAAACGTTCTCTCTTCCACCATTCACTAACTTGTATCCCGGGCCGTTTCCGTAGAGAATTGAAGTGAAAGGCTTCTGGTCCACATCACTCAGCATGGGAGCCAGGCCTATGTGATGTGGACAGTTTAGTGACATACATGCTTTACCTATTATAATTGTATTATAATGAAACAGTAGATATGGAAGAAATGGAAGATGCCATCCTAATATAGCCCTCATCCACCAGACCTTTTATACTTTTTCAGATATTCCATCTACATTGAAAGACTTGTCACACTCCACAAACCGAAGATGGGGTTGCCCCGTGGCGTGTAGCCCCCGAAGTTGAAGACGTGCGAGTGGTCAGCCGTGACCACGGTCAGTGTATCGTGCTGGCTGGTCAGGAGCGCGGTCCGTAGAATGGCTCGGTCCATCTCGACAGCCTCGTGGAGAGCCTGCTTGGCCTTACCCTCATGATGCCCGTGGTCAATGCGTCCGCCTGTCGGGAGGCAATTGTTAGCAAGACCCGTGCTTTGTACTTCATGCTGGCAAGATAAGGTAAGATAAGATGCACTTTATCCATCCCAGAGGGAAATTCTTTTGCACACAGCGGCATGTACCCAAAGTGCACAGATACACAGGGTGCAAAGCAGAGATAAAGTGCAAAGACAGAGCACATGGTGCAAAAAGAACACAACACACAAGTAGAATATAGTGCATGGAATAAATGTGATTAAATTAACATGTGGTGTATGCCGTCCACACCTTCATTTTAAAGGTGAAATGCGGTTCTGGCATATGTTTGGCTGTGGAGGGGGGCCAGCAGGAGGCACTGTGGTGCCTGATGGCTGCAGTTAGGAAGGATCTGCAGCAGTGCTTCTTAGGACTCGGCAGTGGAATGAGCCGGTGGGCAAAGGCGCTCCCAGAAAGTGCCCCATGCAACAGACGGGCTGAACTCTTCCTGATATTCATCACTGGAACTGCTGCCGCTTCCCCAGCAGGCCACAGTGTAGAAAAGTACGCCGTCCACTATGGGATGATGAAATATCCACAGCAGCTTACTACACACATCAAAGGACCTGAGGCTGCTTGGAAAGTAGAGTCTGCTCTGGCCTTTCTTCTACAGAGTCGCTGTGTTGCCCATCAAAGTCTGGATCTCAGGTACTTGTAACACCAGCAGGTACTTGTAACACCAGCAGGTACTTGTAACACCAGCAGGTACTTGTAAAGAGTAACGCCTGCATTTAATCCTGTTCTGCTTTGCATTCAGCGTGAGGCTACGGAGCGTCCTATTCTCTGTCCTCCATTTAGCCCCGACCTCTGCTGTCTTCCTTCCCTGTTTCAATCCCTCCCTGATCCTGTCCCCTTCAGACCTCCGCCGTGTGCTTGACTCCGGTCACGCGTGTTCCATATATCACTGACTTCCTCAGCTTCTGACTACCTCTGCACCATGGCCCCGACTCTGATCCTGTTTGCTGATTCCAGTTCTGTTTGCCTGTGCCCTGAAATAAAGCCCTGTGCGTCGCATTCTGCGTTCCTGAATTTCTGTTCATGACATACTGCACCACCTCCACAAACCCCCCTTGGATAGTTACTGATCTCTGGGGCTCCTTGTCATGCTGGAAGTCCACCATCAGATCCGTTTTCTCACTGATTTTGAGCTACAAGTTGTTCTCCCTGCACCACAAGATAAAGTGCTGGACTTTGACTCATCTCCATTCCAACAGCATTCTAAAATGGAAATGAGTCATCATAGAACGTCTGTAGATGGGAAAAGCTGGCGCTGTACTGGAAATCTGGCATGTAGCGGGTAAACAGGAAGGGAGACAGGAGATTCCCTGAGGTGCCCATCTCTGACACACGGTCCTGGAACCTCACAAACTGTCGCCTATCGGTCAGGTTGTCTGTGATTAAGGAAACTATGGGGGCATCAAGCTGCATTGTTCTGAGCTTGTTACCCAGTTTGTAAGGCTGGATGGTGTGAAAGATGATGAAGAACATGATCCTGAGTGCAGTACCAGCTTTGTCCAGGTGGCAGTAGGTTCTGTGAGGCATGTGGATCAGAGTAGCACGTAGGCTACAGGGGTCTGTTACCAGGTGGTCAGTTACCAGGTGTCTGTTACCAAGTGGTCAGTTACCAGGTGGTCAGTTACCAAGTGGTCAGTTACCAGGGGTTTGTTACCAGGGATCTATTACCAGGTGGTCTGTTACCAGTTGTCTGTTAGCAGGTGGTCTGTTTCAGCTGTTTCAGAACGAGTCTCTCAAAGGTCTTCATGATATGTGAAGTGAGAACATCTGGTCTTTCCACACAGGATGTCTTCCAAGACTTATGCACCTTCTGCAGACTCGGGGAGATGGAGAAGAGGTGCTGCAGAACAGGGCAGTGCAGAGACTTTTTGAGGAGCAGATGCACGAATAGAAAACTTTGCCTACTTCCTGGTCAAATTCATAAAGAAACATTCAGGCTTACTGCAGGACCCTGCCGAGGTGGCTAGGATATCTACAGTGGAGACAAACAGACTGGGAAGTGGAGTGGGGGTGGAGATCTTGGGTTTGGTGCCTTCGATGGGGAAGTTGCATCAAGGTGTGAAGATTGTAGAGGTGACGGGAGCAGTAAGGGGCCTGAAACCCCCCCCCCCCTAGCCAGCATAGTGAGGATGGTGGTGTCACGGGAGGGCAGGACTGGCTCATGAGAATCAAATCTGCTGAAGAAGAGATAGAGCTCATCATCCGTGTACATCTGCTCCCTTCTAGTACGTTTCCGACCTGCTTATAGCCTATGATGGTCCTCATCCCACTGCATACTCCCGACACGCTTCTCATCCCACTGCACGCTCCCGACACGCTTCTCATCCCACTGCACGCTCCCGACACGCTTCTCATCCCACTGCATGCTCCCGACACGCTTCTTTCGCTGTAGCTTCTGCTCCAGCTTGTCTCCATAGTATTTCTTTTCCATCACAGAGCTGAATCTTCAGTTCCAGGCTTGATCTCGGCCTTGTATCCAAGCCCGAAGGCCCGCTTCTTTTTTGTTTAGTATGCCCTTCAGGTCCTTTGTGACCCACAGTTTGTTATCCGGAAAACACTGCGCTGTTTTTTGTAGGGATTGTGTTATCCACACAGAGGTGGATATAGTCACTCAATATCCTTCCCATATGACTCGAAGGACACTTTCACACCGCAGGAACTCGGTCCGACTGTAGTTCCTCAGATACAGTTCCGGAACCTTTTTTAGTACCTACTCCAGACTGGGTGCTTTTTGTTCAGACATGAAGTACTGGGGAGGCTCTTACAGTGATAAACTTGCTGATTGGCTGACCACAAGCACTGGCAACTACATATTTGTGAAAAAAGATATAACTAGCAGAGCAAAAATGGAGCAGATATTATTATTTTTTTACCTCAATTACATTTAATGAATACTATTTTGTGTGTGTATTTCCATATTTCTGCATTGGAAATTTCAGTCGATAACCAATATACTATTGTCTAATATCACCTGCCCTTATTAGCAGGATAACGTTACATCGATTTTTATTCTGTGGAAAGCGAAAGATTTATCTGCTGGCCAGATTTAATAACGAGTTATAAACATGTTGCAGGTCCTATAAATAAAACTGAAATAAAAGTCTGTGTCCCGTTTTGTTTACCATCCATCCCCCAATAACTAACAAATAACAACTTGTTCATTCTCCATTGTTTTGGTGTTTTTGTGTCTCAAATGCTTATTTAAATTAAAGGTCCCATTTTGTTATTTCGGCGTGAAAGTAACCAGGAGCTTCAGAAATCCCTGGTTGAGACCCAGGGGCCTGTAACCAGAGAGCAGGTTCTGGAAGTTTGGTGTGAAAACGCCGAAGAGCATGTCCCAGTCTTTCTCCTCTACACGATCCAACAAAGCCTCCTTAGCCTACTTTGTCATCTTCCATACCTTCCTGTTGGGGTCTAGCAGCTGTTGAAATACTGGTTAGTAGGTGGGGGTGAGAGGTCCCAGATAGTGGTCAGATCTAATAATACGTGCAGAGTCCTGTTACTGATAGAACTCACCGGACTACCACACATTGCTCAAATTATTGTTAAATTAGTTGGCGCATTTGTGAAAATGTCAGTAGATGACATTCTGACTTTATCCAGCTGCAGGCTGTAATTTCTTACCGTTGATCTACTCATAATTGTCGTCAGCTTCATCGTGAACCGAACAGAAATATTAGTTGTCACACTGCTAAAACATCATAGCATTTTTCAGCCAGTGACAGATGGATTTGTGTTTTCTGTAATATTCCACTGTACATCATCAAAAATAACTCCAGTTCTTCTTGGCATAGATGGGCGCCATTATGGCAAGCAAATGGTTGTTAGAAATATAATTTTATACTTCTGTGACTCTTCAGCTGTGATTCCAACTGACCTCAGGATTCTGGATTTATTTTTCTTTCACATATGTTTGATACCAGGTGGCACTGTGGTTCAGTGAGTAGCACTGCTGACTCACATCTTGCAGATTGGGGATTTGAATCCCTGCTCCGCTCAGTGCTCTCCCTCTGATGTATGGATTTCCTTGTAGCAAGGTGAATTGATGCTTCTTTCTAAGTTGTGTGTGTGAAGTTCTGCTATTCTGTCTTGTTGCCTGGGCAAGTGGATGGTACACCAATCAGCCATAACATTAAAACTGCCTGTTTAATATTGTGTACGTCTCCCTGGTCTAACCTGTCAAGGTATGGGTTTCCACAAGAACTCCAAGGTGTCCTGGGGTATCTGGCACCAAGACTTCAGCAGCAGATCCTTTAAGCTGTGGTCAGCTTGCTCTCACCTACAGAGGTGTAAAGAGAATTTCCCCGCTGGGATCAATAAAGTATCAATTATCAGTATTATTTAAATCCTGTAAGTTGCGAGGTGGGGTCTCAATGGATCGGACTTGTTTGTCTAGCACATCCCACAAATTCTCAGTCGGATTGTGATCTGGGGAATTTGGAGGCCAAGTCAACACCTTGAACTCTTTGTCATGTTCCTCAAATCATTCCTGAATAATTTTTGCAGTGTGGCAGGGTACATTATCTTGCTGAAAGAGGCCACTGACATTGGGAAATACCATTGCCATAAAGGGGTGCACTTGGTCTGCTATAGTTCGGTAGGTGGTATGTGCCAAATGAATGACCCAAGGTTTCCCAGCAGATCATTGCCCAGAGCATCACACTGCCTCCGCCGACTTGCCTTCATCCCATGGTGCATCCTGGTGCCATCTCTTCCCTAAGTAAACGACGCACACACACTCAGCCGTCCACATGATGTAACAGAATATGTGACTCATCAGAAAAGGCCATCTTCTATGGTATCAGACCAGACAGGCTAGCCTTCATTCCCCACACACATCAGTGAGCCTTGGGCATCCATGACCCCATCGCTGGTTCACTGGTTGGCCTTCCTTGGACCACTTTTGGTAGGTACTGACCACTGAATACTGGGAACACCCCAGAAGACCTTCCACTTTGGAGACGCTCTGAACCAGTCATCTAGCCATCACAATTTGGTCATTGTCAAAGTCTATCACATACCTACACAAACCCATTTTTCCTGCTTCCAGCACATCAACTTCAAGAACTGACTGTTCACCTGCCTAATATATAATAGCATTTTTGACAGGTGCCATTGTAACGAGATAATCAATGTTATTCACTTTACCTGCCAGTGATTTTAATGTTATGGCTGATCAATGTATATGATTCTGCAAATAAGCAACGTTGCATTTTAAAACTGCCCGTGCTTCACCTACCTTCAACCAGAAGATAGAAACCTTGAGGATTTTTCTTCAGGACTTTAATGGCAAAATCCACCATTTCAGTTAGAGAGGGATCTTTTTCTGTGTTTCTCTCCAAGTTATAGGGCAGGTCTCCCGGTTCAAAGAGACCTATAGAGGGGAACAGAGAATTTCAAAGCATGGAGGGTACAGGACAAGGTTTATTTTTAAGTTTCTGAGTAATTGCTTACATCCAAAGTCAACTTTTTACACTTTACTCTTTTGCAGTGAATATTTAGCAAAGGAATTCAGTCTCTGGGATAAGAGCAGTTCTGCTTATAGGGTAGGAAATGGCAGAAATCCTGTTAGCTAACCACTGCACCAACTGTTCCCCAGAAAGCTCTGTAAGCGATGCTTACCCAAGATATAGTCCACATTGTTCGGATTCAGGGCCAACAAGTCTTTTCGGTTCCACACATAATGGCCTCTCTTGAAAGTCAAGAAAATCAAAAAGTCATGAACAGACCTTTTTAGCCAAGATTCCTGTCTTGTTACATATGTTACGGTTCCATTAATTGTGTCAGAAAATAAGCTAAAATTACTCTTTAAGTGCTTTATTTGTAGTTTGGTAGATGAATTTCGCTGTTCTAACACCAGGCTTACCCCTGGCGGGATTAGGTATGGGTGACATGTACGGATGCCCAGGGTAGCATCTTGCTGGGGGTGGCATGGGACGCCCGCACAAATAAAAAAAAAAAGGTGATACATTTGCATGCTCAGTTTTCTATCGCTCATTCGCATGTCATGTCAATGATGTCATGCCACCATGTTGGTCAGTTAACCTTGTTACACTCAGAAGTACAAGATGAGGAGGGGGGCGGGGCTGGACTGAGGTCACCCCACTGAAAGCCCAAGGTGGGGGGACTGGAGGGGATTCTTCCAGTTAGTAATATACGACATGCTACCAAATATACCACAATCCATTCATAATACTATGAATACATAGTTTCATAGACATACTGTTGCATTTTTTTCTCTTGTTTGTGTGTAATTGTGAAGAATAATTTAATGCCAGTCTGCACACCTCCAAGGTGAATTGGTTTAGTCTTGACTCTTGGATGACAGTGTTCGGTGACGGATGATGCATTGATGCTCGAGGGGCAAATTAACACAAATAAGTAAGAAAAAGTCTCAGACATCAGGTGCCCAGATTAGAAAAAGGAAGAAAGAGGAGGAGAAAAGCATAGAAGATAAAGGTAATGCTGCTATTTCATCTCTTTACAAGTATTATATTATGCATGCTATGAAATACTAGTATGTTTGTTAGCCTATAGGGTAATAGTGCAATAATTTGATTCTGTTTTTTAATGAATCTTTATTATATTTATGAATCTTATTTTGCATATATTTTAATATTTTATATAATTTTAAATTTCATCATTATTTATTTGCATTGTTCCAAATATTTTGAATGGTGCTTTTTCAGGGGGGCAAATGGACACACAGTTTTTTGTTTGTGGGGGGCAGGGGGGAGGGAGACAGACAGTTTCTGTAGGTGAGAGGACATGGGAGGGAGGTTTCCCAGGACACCCTACGAGCCAGAGCCATCACTGGGGCCTACCATGTTTCTGACCCTGTCCTTCCACTCCTCCACCAAGTTGCGGCCGTCTCGGCGTGTTCCCGCGTGCCTCCGCTCTCTGGGATACTCTGCGTCTGAGGTGTTCTTGGGGAACATGTATTTTCGTCCACCTCCCATTACAACCTAAACATGAGTACAGGCCAAACACTTCAGACAAATTTCACAAGTACAATTCGAATGTCCTCTTGACTGCTTGATTAAAAAAAACCTTTTAGTGTTACAAAGATGCCAGCCACTCGTTTACAAAATTTCCAAAATCTAATCTGATCATGATCATCAGTATTAACTACAAAGAGTTATCAACCATAACATTAAGTACTATTATTTTAGTCCCTCTCATAACCACAACCAGAATAAATGTCTTGAAGGTGGATGGATGAATGTATTATAGTACCTTTTGTTAGACATGAAGCTTTGCATTATTGACTTGAATAACAAGTTCATTAACATTGCTGGATAGTTCAGGTCCAGAAAGTGCAAATCCAGACCACAATTTTCTTCCAACCAACCAGTTGAGTATAACGAGTCACAGTCACAGAGAACTCAACTGGTTGAAAGAAAATCTTGGTCTGAATCATTGCATATGACACAGGCGCGTGTTATGGGTTAGATTTGTCCTGTTGCTGTCCTGTTCATCAGTCCCTGCAGAGAGGAAATTCTCCAGTCCTCTGCTCATGTTCCTCATTTACTCACATCAATATTGGGGATGTTCTCAAACAGCTGCAGTGCGATGTCCTTACAGCCTGCCTGAGTGGCTTCCAGGGGCATGTCGCTGTCCGAGAACCAGTCGCGGTCCACACAGTGCGCATAGGCCGCACTTGGCGTGGCGTGGTTCACGCGTGTCGTCGTGACGATGCCCACTGACTTGCCTTCCAGACACAAAAAAAACAGTACAGGAGTCTTTTCAGTCTTTGCAGGTGACTGATCTGCATTCTTACCAGCTCTACGAAAGTGTGTCTGCAGGGAAAAAGGCAGATTTATTATATACCTATGAATAGGGCTGGGTGATATAAACTATATATCGACTTAATAATAAGTAATAGGATTTAAACAATAAGAAAAGGAGAAATTTTGATAAACAGTCCATAAGGAACATTGCTTGACAGCATACATCAGTCTGTCACATCACTGAAACGAACGCAATACCAACCATATTGTAGTCTTTTAAGAATAGACAGCCTATGCAAATGAAATGCACAGCAAGGTTGATTTAGTGGAGCACGGCACATGCACCTGGTAATATCACAGAAGAGACAAGCTTGGTCTGAGTGGAAGCTTGAAGCGTCGGTGACGGAAGTGGAGGCTCGGCAGCCAAAACATCTTTTTAAAAAGGCGATATTGTGGATAAACATGGAAAAGGGAGTCTGTGATATGGTGGTGCTTCCGGAATATAAAGTTCCTCACAGCACTGATTAGTTCTGTGGACTGTAATCTCTGACGAAAACTTGTCCCAACTAAAACTGAAAATGCTACAAACTTGCTTCACCACTTGAAGCACTGAGAAATGACTTGGTTCTTTGGAGTGTCCACTCACTCATTCACACATCTTATAAATGCAGGCCTGCTAGTGCCATCGTTTTATATTATATAACTTTTTATACCGAGTAGAAGTTGACAAAAAGACACAGTAACACTTGACATTTTTTTTTTGCCAAAACAAAAACCTTGAAACTTGCTAGCTTTTAATGAAAAAAAAATTAAATCAGCGGTGCAACACAGTGGACCAGCTAAGTAATCCCGGTGCCATGGACACAAGGCGAGACGGGCCTCCGGTGGGGTACCTGCATCTTTGGCCCACTTGAGGATGGACGTGACCTCATTTCCTGCGGTCGTATTGCACTGGCCGCGCACGGCTGCTGCGCTTACGCCAACTGTGCCCTCGTTAGCCTTCACGCCACACAGGAACGCTGTGGCCGTGCCAGCGCTGTCCGCCACCTGGGCATTGGTGTTGTATGTCTGGAGAACAAAGGAAACCAAGATCATTACTGGAGACCACATGCAACCAGGCTGTAAACCTGGTATTACACCCATTTATACTTTATTTTTGCATCATATGCTGGGTACGGTGCTATGGCGGTGGTTATTTAAATAAATGTTTCATTTTTCAGAATATTCATACACAAATGGATAACTCAGCAGAGAAGTTAGACTAGGACTCTATCCTGGATAGTCCCATGCTGGATAAAGGGCATGAATGCATGGATAAGGCAAAGTCAAGATTCACAAGATTTCCAGCACTAACTGATCACATGATCATGCTGAGGTCCCACTTCCCAGGACTTTTTGCATGCAGGATATGAGCCTGCAAACCAGCAGAAGCCATGTGATTGACTGACCCCAAGATAGTGTCATTACTGCCAGGTGGTAACAAGCATACAGTGGACACTTATACCAGAAGTGTGCTACTCGGCGCTCAGTGATGTCACAGTGATGGAATACCTTGGCAAGTGCAACATAGGGGAACTTGTCCATCTCCAGTTGTGTCTCCTCCCCACTTTGACCACTAAGCTGACCCTTCAGGATGCGGGCCGCTGTTACCGTGGGGATCCCCATTCCTTTTCATCACAGGCGGAAAGAAAAAGAGAACAATGTCATACCCTGTATCCCTGTAGTCCCACTGAGGAACCATGATCTACTGGCATACTTCCCTAACTTACTCCTACTGCCACCTTCTACAGGCACCAAACAGCACAGTCTGCAGGGTCTGAGAAGGAGCCAGGGGAGTCGACACAGGCCTGGTCACAGGACCCATCTCCCCCTCTCTGATTTTCGCTTTCATGGTCATGGACAGAGGTGGGTAGTTCAGGTCCAGAGTGTAAAAGTCCAGCCCAAGATTTTGCCAACCAACCGGATGAGTACTCTGTGACTGGTCGGTTGACACAAAATCTTGGTCTGGACTTTTACTCTGTGGAACTGAATTGCCCACTTTTGGTCATGGAAGCAAACTTCTCACATCAACAAGTAGTGCGATGGGCGTTGAGACGTTACTGCTCTCAGCAGGAATCCACAGAAACCATCCATCAAGATTTAGAAAAGTCGTCACCATTCACTCATGGGTTCCTAAGCCCTGAAGTCTAATCAGGGAATCTTCACAATGAACACCAAAGCCACTGTTAGAGAACCTTGACAGTTGTGCAGCTTGCACAAAGGCACCATATCATGATGCATACCGGTGTCAGTGTCACCAATGCATCAGATAATCCATCACCCATAAAAATGGCATTTAACTAAAAGCCACCTTTTCTAGTATCGTCATGGTATCTTACTCTATCTGCCATGCTTCCACTCCACAAAATATAAATGCTGCAGCAAGGCGAGCAGAGTGTAACTGTACGCACCATCTCCAAGAAACAGGATGAGGTTCTTGGCGATGTTCCTGTTGAGTTCCTCAGTGGTCAGGGCATGTTGCAGCCTGCGCTGAGCCTCCGCATTCCAGTATGAGGGATTTCGCTCGTGTTCTGAAATGACAGGCCATGCAAAAGAGCCAACGGGGCTCGATTTTTAATGCTACAGTTTTGAGATCTGTGAAGGTTTTGTTCTGATTTTACCAAGAGGGATATTTGAGAATGGTTGACGCAGTATGCAGCACTATCGCGTCACACAGCCATTGTGTGTGTATGTGTGTGTGTGTGTGTGTGTGTTCTCAAATCGAATCGCTATTTGCCACATCACTTGACACTTGGGAAGCACAAGTGAGTGCAAGACTTGTGTGCCAAGTCCCACAGCCATGAAGTAGTACAGTTAAAAAATGAAACAAATTGGGACAATAGTGCAATGGAAAGTAGAACAGTAGACATAAAAATACAACAAGCAGACGTGAATTAGAATATGGATGGTGGGCATGGATGGCAGGATGGCTCATTGACAGGGGGTCAGCAGCCTGAACTGTCGCCCTTGGATGGGCAGGTTTTCTCTGAGTACATTCTGGATTCCAGGCCAAAGGCGTGCAGTTCATCTGCATCACTAAATACCCCAAATACCCCACTAAATGCCCCCATGACCCTGCAGCTGGAAGATGGATGGATGGAAAGATGGACGCCTCCAATACATGGATAGCTGATATTCTGGTAAACATATCAAAGTGTTTTGCTTATTGCGTATTTCATTTTTTTTATATTGTATGTAAAATTTGTATCGCACTGAAAAGACAAGTGCCACACACATTGAAGAAAGTGATCACCAGCTGAAAAAAAGAATTCTCACTCAGTTGAACATACAAGGGCGTAACTTTGGCTGGAACATTGTGGGGTGTTGAGGTCTCCACCCATTACGGGGGAAACATGATTATTGGGGGGGTTGTAGTAGCTGGTTTCGATTTATTGGGGGGGCCACAACCCCCCCACCCCCCCCGTACTTTACGCCCATGTGAACATATACATATATTGTATCTCAGTAGTGCACTCACTGGCCGATTTAGGTATGGGTGACCTGGGCAGCTACCTAGGGCAGCATCTTGCCAGGGACAGCAGGGGGCGACCGCACAAGACTAAGTGAGCAAGCAAGCAAATGAATGAATGAATGAATGACAAGAACGGTGACATTTGCGCAATCGGAGTTTTACTGCTCATTTGCACGTCACATTAGTGATGTCATTTCACCATGTGGTCAATGAACCCTGTTCGAGTGGATGCCAAGTGATGCTTTCATGTTGGCAGGGGAGGCGGGGGATGGGAGATGGACACACAATTTTTGTTGGGTACGGGGGTGGCGCTGAGGGGGGGTTCGCCCAGGGTGCCATACAAGCTAGAACCGCCATTGCATGCATGTTTAGGTCTTCAAAGACAAAGACAGCAGACGCTTCTACACAAATATCAACTGGCCAGCAAACCTCTAACCATCTAGAAGTAATGACACATTGCATAACATTTACTATCCGTTTATCACAAATGATTTAAAGACAAAACATGTTCTTCTGAGGAGCTGCCCACCGAATACTGCTTCAGCAAATATCGAGAGTGTAAATTTTTTAATGGGCTGAATTTGCTATCTCTGTATGCAGAGCAAATTCAATGCCAAGTAAGTAATGGAACGAGACAAGTCTTCCCTGCAACCATTCTGAACGGCTCCATTCTTTGACGGCACAAAGCATCCAAAAACACACACTACTGCTCTATACATAAAATCATTACACTTCAAATGCCTCTATTTGTGTTCTGGAATTATATGCAAATTACACAAATGCAGTTCATTCAAAAGGCTTTTGGAGGTTCAGTAATTACTACCCCTGTCAACTCAGAAAGACGAATCACTCTGAGCAGACAATTGTGTTTTTTAAATCACTAGCAGCAATGGAGTTTAAAAAAAAGCAGTGAATGACAAATGAAGTGAATTTTATTTGAACTTTGAATCAGAAATCAAAAGCAATAATAGGCACTTCTGGAAAGGGCACTGATAACCCATTCACACAAGTATTTAATTCCCTTAATCTTGCATTAATTTAGATCAATGGTATGTGTTACAAATGACCTGCAGAGATGTTCTCGACTTTGAAAGGGAAACGTAAGTAAATCTCGTTGTTGGTAAATTTATTATCAAATTCTTTTGATAGATTCCTTGCCGAGCCTGTCGAGGTACATGTGCCCCCCCCCAGGCCCCACCCCCGCTACTGCCGATGCCAAAATCAATGCACAAACAAAAGGAAATGTATGATATATAAAATATATCCACCATCTGGTTACGCCAGTCAAGGAGAGCCTTGGTCCCAATCAACACAGGACGCAAGGCTGGGTTACATACTGGATGGGATGCATGTAAATTGAAGGGCATGTACACAACAATGCTATAGGAAATTGAGAGACACACGTTAGCAGAATGGCATGTTTTAGGATTATGGCGGGAAACCAGCATGACACAGGGAGAACATGCAAACTGCCCACTGAGTCACCCTGCCACCCACACATGAGCTATATGAAAAACGAAATGTCAAATCGGTGCTTATGACTTTCCTTTTCAAATCACTCTAATGTCTTATCTGATATTTTATTAATAGATAAGATGTTATATCATGCCATTTAAAAACATGTCCGTAAATCTTTTAATCATCTGTAAGCCATTAAGATTTCAAATGTGTTATGTAATGCGTTTAGTAAATCAGTAGACATTAGTTACTCACATGAGAATTATGGTACTCACATGGGAATTATGGTACTCACATGGAAATTATGATACATGGGAATTATGGTACTCACATGGGAATTATGATACTCACATGGGAATTATGGTACTCACATGGGAATTATATATTATATTAGGTACGGATGATCCTGGAGAAAGACTAGAAGAATGACTTACCAGGAAACTGAGGTCTCCCTTGGCAGACCCAGGTCAGGCAAGCCCAGATGGTTAGCGTTATCATCGCTGAGCTGTCCTCTGATGTCTCAGTGCTACTGTCAAGGAAAATGCTTTTGCATCTACAGATGCAAACCAAACTGAGGGAATAAATAAATATGGTCAACATACAATTTTCAGTGCATTATGTGCAATTTGTGCACATTGCTGATCTTCTATTTAAGTTTCACTTGCATGTGACATGTTTTCTAACTCATCTACTCCAGATCCAGGATCCAGCACAGATTTTCAGCGCAGCTGGTTACCCTTCCCTGATCTGCCTCACCTGCTTATTGAACACATCTGTAACACATTTCCTGTGTAATTAGTTATTAAATGTCCTTTCTTCTCAACAGCTCACATATTATGAGTGTGTCTCCATGACAAGTATTCTCTCTGCCATTTCATTTTCTTGTTCTGTCTGTGTTCATGGATCCTATGGGGTACTGACGATTTGGCCAATTAATGACCAAGAGTTTTTAGAATCTATTTAGGCTTTTGGTAAAGTAAAAAACTTCAGCTCATTCTGCACACTTGGTCAGAGCTTGGAAATTCACAAGAATCACAGGTGGAAACATAACTCAGCGTGTGTCTTTAAAAATATACATTTGGTGGATGAATCACTAACATTCTTTCTGCAAATACTGTTTACCGACCAAGGACATATTTATATGAAAATTCACCTTAACGGGTAAATGCAAAGAACACAAGAGCTCTTTATAAAAACTGTTGATAAGACATGATAGTAAAGACACCACAATGGGCTTTGGACCAGCCTAGGATCTATCGAATCACGCACCACTAATCACACCAATGCTTCCGTAGACTAGTAAATTGCACTAGGTTGATACTGTCATTCCATTTTAAGTTGCCACTGCTATAGTGGGGTAACATGTGACTTTGAGCTCATAATCTGTTTTATTTTTCTGTATAAATGATTATATGGAAGACATCTCTGGGAGTAGCTACGAACTGAGCGTGTCAACCACGGCGCCATTCCAGAAAGTTCTACGTGATCTGCAGACTGAACGGGAAGCTGAGGTGCTGAAAGGAACTCCCCTGAAAATCGGTGGTCTGTTCATTAGACGGATTTCTTTGTTTTGGCCTAGTTAATTCATCTAATTTGTAGTCAACTTTCATCTTATGCAGTGGAACATGGGGCCTAGTCTCTATGGAATATTGTTAACCGGGAAATGACTTTGGGCCTCTTTGCAAGGGTCGACGAAAAGGTCACACTACTTGAGTAGTGAGTTGTTTGAGCTAAAATTGTGCTCTAATGTAATATGTCATTTAGATGCGATGACGGGGGATACTGCTGTGACACCGTGGTGCCAATAAGGTTCATCTGAGGAAAAATCCATTCAGAAGAGAAACTGCGAAGGAATCCTCAGAAAAATGCAAAGATCACTCCCTGTAACTCTGCAGGAACTGAGATGACATGTACGTGGATGAGAAAACAGTCCGCTTAAGTGGACATTAAAGACTGCAGTCTATCCCAGGCATTGAGGGGAGGGCTGGGATATTCCAAGGACAGCATTCCAGGGCAGGACAGGGCACTGAGAGGCACGTTTATATAATTACTAAAGAGATAAGCAAAGAGCAAACCATGTCCATTTGTTTAACATTAATATACGCCAGTGCCTCATTTTCTTCTCAACCATTAAAGGGTCTGGTGGCGCTGGTACAATCATTTGAGAGATTTGCATTGACAGTAGTGTTAATTATCTGAGCGGCACTGAGCTCTTTGTCAGAGATCATCGCCACCTAAGTTGTTGAGTCTGAAATCAGTCAAACACGCTTAACATTCCGACCGCTGAGAAACCATAAAGCGGGATCGTCCTCTTCTACAAACCAGCTCTCCGGACGGCAAAGAAAACGTCTCCTCGTCTAGGATGCCGCCAGATCCTCATGTTAATGTTTGTTCATTAAAGCCTGTTCAACCATTGCAAGTGCGCATATTTGATTGTCAAGAGTTTTTTTTTTTTGAATGTTCAGTCATCCCGAAAGTATTATTTATAAGTAATATTTAACTAGTACTCGCCGTACACAAGTAATATTTATTTTAATAAGTAACTAGTGTAATTTTAAATGGTGATAAGAAGTAGAATATATGTACAAATTTTAGCTTAAATTTCAGTTATTTCATGACATCAGTTATAAAATGAAAACACAAAACACGAGAATATAACGAAGTACAAATATATAAGAAATAAAAACCCATTAACTATATACGTATGAAGAGACTTCATTCCCTACTCAAACGTAGTTTTTAGCGTCTGTTAAATGTTAACGTCCTTTCTGTCATGCTTTATTTAACTATCCATTACTTTTGTTGGAGTTAAGACTTTTTGTGTTTGGGTTAATTTTATTTAAAAAACTGTAATAATGATTTAAAAAGTCTAAAAAGTGATACTATAATTAGCTTCATAGTCATTACCTCCGGGAAAAATCAAAGACAATGATACCAGTAAAGATTTATCGAGTGGCTCCAGTAAACGTGACTTCAACTTTCAGCTACAATAATCCACCATAAATCAGAATAAATCACGGTGTTTACCTTTGAAAATGTTACCATACGACAAAAATTTACAGCATCTTTATCTACTCGATAATATCACAACCGGCATAAAATTTCCATACTTGAAACAAATCGTACTGGTGCACACTAAGTGAAAACGTACAAACTGACCTTGTCTTCCTTCCTCGGCAGTGAGGACAGTTAACGAGCCGCTAGGGGTCCTGATCCGCGGTCGTCCATGTGGATCTGAACGCCAGAACCTCCTCTGGGTATTTATGAGGTCTGAGCCGTGCAGTATTGACCCAGTCCCGTACCGTGCAACCCAGAGCAGGAGACGCTCCGCCTGCAAATGCAGCGCAAAGCCCCCGAAGGGCGACAGCCGTCAGCCTGCGAGATCCTCACCCTCCTTTGTACCACCGTATTCACTTAACCCTCAAATTACCTATGTAAAAGACAGCGTTCCATTATGTTCATGCCCAAAATCGCGACTTTGATCGAATCAACGGCGCACCGAACGTGTGTTACGACTACAAAGCACCCGTTAAGAAATGTTATTACTATTTTTGATTATGTATTTAATTTCTTCATATATATTAATGTTACTTATTATATTATTTGTTACATTATTATATACTTTTAGACAACCAGAAATATCCAGGCACGTTTCATCCGTATTGCGTACAAAAATATCATTTAAATAGCTGTAGATTATAGGAACATAATCGTGCATTTACCGAACTTTTATTTACTTTCCCCATTCCGGTTGCGCCTGTAGCCATACTTGGAAATAGACACAGAACCGCTATACTGATAGGCCTTCTGGAAGATACCAGTATCCAGATTTACATTCCTGGTAGCTGGACCCAACAACATGTCTAGGAGTAGCCTTGACCGTGTCCTAGTTTATAGTAATTCTAAATGTAAGACGCCATAGAGAATAATAATTACATGGCTTGCAGATACTCAAGCATATAATTCCTATTAGTAAAAAATATCAATGTTAGTACCTGAAAATAATAATTATGTCAATGATAATCAGCAACAGCATGCTAATGAATGTTATGGATAGCAGTTATAAGGTACTGACTACAACCAACATAGAGGCCGGTTCAGTGCACAGCCCATTCAGGATCTTAAGTGCGGCACTTGCAAGTTACAAATTACTCTTTCTGCAGTGTGTAATTCCCTCTCATTTGGTTGTCCATGGACATGCATGAGACATTATCCAGACGTTGAGCCATAAACCATTGCAACGTCATGAACCAATTCCGATGGGTAAACCCAACCTAGGATTAAGGAGCCATTCCTCTCCCCTCGTCTTTCACATGTCTCTTGCTTCCAGCTGCATTGCTGTAAAACATCTTGGGCTCCTCAGGCAACATCTACTTTTCTTCCCAGAACCTGGTTCTATTTCTTCACAGCCGGATTAGTCACTTGGCTGCCAACTTTGTTCAGATGGCTGGAGTGAGATTTTTAACTCAAGACAAGTCTGCACACGCATTTACGTGCATTAAACAGTATTATTACCTTGTAAATAGTCTGTAGGGTTTGCAAACTGCTTCCACGTTTTTCATGTAGATAATTTTAGGTTTATAATGGAATAATATAGATTTGCTTTAAGATTTCCTGCATGAGCAGGAGAACCTGAAAGCGTGAGTGTCGCAATGCAAATATACATGGTTCTCATTTATCCACCGTTTAATTTCGGTGGACTGACCTGCGGCCTCCTGGGTCACATTGTACAAGACATGATCTGTCCTCCCACCCTTGTGTCCAGCACCGGGTCTCTGTGGTAGCCTATACCAGGCTGCATTGAGCTCAAGGAACAGATCAGCAGGTACTAGCGTGTGTATATCGGGTAAGATCAGGACTCTGCCCTTCCTCTGTAGATTCCACTTGTATAGGTTAGTTTTGAACCTGCTTTCAGCTTCATATACAGTCCTGTGCAAAAGTCTTAGGCAATCAAAGAAAATGTTAAAAGCTATTTATCTGTGATGTAAGTGTAAATCTGCTCAGAAACATCGTTTGACATTAGAAGATATATAAATTAACAGCAACACAATAAAAAATGAGAAGAATTTCTTCTGTTCCTCAAAAAGTTACTGATATCTAGTTAGAGGGTTAGATGATCACCGCTTCAGTTCCCAAACATATACTTAGGGGCACCTCAGCCGTTCCATGTATTCATCAAATTTCACACCAGCTCGATGAATCAATTAACGTAATTAGTTAAATGACTCAATGAGGTATTGATTGGCCAAACATGTTGTGCTAGTGGTCAAGTAAAAATAAATACATGGGTGTTTTGCATGGTTACTGCAAATGCTTTAGGAGAAGTTTAAAATGGCTAAGCTGACACACTGTGCCAGGCATCATCTCATCATTTTACACAAACAAGACGACCATTTAAACGTCATTTTCTTTGGCTGCCTAAGACATTTGCACACCACTGTATATGTATATTTATATTACACATTATATTTAAAAATATTTATCCAACATTTTACAAAATGTCATTCACATTTTTTGTTTTGCATTTTACTTGACAGAAAGACAATGTATGTTTGTATAGGTCCACATTGTTTAGGTTTTAAAAATGTTACAGGATTGTTGTTCTTTCACATGCCAAACTCAGAACTAAAAACTAAAGCATAAGGATCAAGTAATCCCTTAAAGTAAGTATTTCAGGAAATTTCACAGCTGTTACCCATTGCTGCAACATGTTGTTAAGAGTATTTTGGATCATTAAGGAATCAGGAGTCAAGTAGTTAATGACTAATGAGAGACTGCAAATACAGGAAGGCAGTGAGTGCGGGTAGGTAATTAGTTTTAATTCAAGATTCAAGCACTTTTTCATTGCATAACACAACAAAATTACATTTATGACAACCCCACAGGTGCATTAATAAATACAAAATGAATACAAAATAGAACCTAAAAATAATACATTAATGGCAAAAGCTGGTGATGAACCAATTCCTATTTGTAACTTTTATATCAGACTCAATGGAGGAAACTTATATGAAACAATGAGAGAAAGAAAATTTCAATACTGAGCTAAAGTATTACACAATACCAAGTAACCACTGAGGTAATAGATGCTGTGCATTTTCCATATTGTGGCTCAATGGTTCCCCCTGGTGTTAGAATCTTGCTGCTATCCTAAAAGTTACAAATTATCCTGTCCACTTTACACTGTATCTTCTCTGTTTTGGTACCACAGAGGCACTGAATACAGACAACTCATAATCAAAACTAAAGACTTGAGCCAAATGATCAATGACATTAATCATATGACTTACTGGCTGAATATCACATTATGTAAAATAGTGTTTTCGTCAGGAAATTTCAGTGCAAATCAGGCATCATATTGTGAAACCTGTGACACTACAGCCTCTGTGCATCCAAACATAACTTAACAGTGATTCATAATACTGTTTCTCATCTGGTGTTAAGGCTGCCCAAGCAGATCACTGCGTCTTTATGCCAGCTCCGAATCCCAGCATGCATCACTTCAGAGTGATGGTGGCCAGACATCAGAACTCAAAGGGCCTGCAGGAGAGATCCGGGGCGGTGCCTGGAGCTGCTGCTTGAATTTGGTTCTAAGAGAAGCAGTTTTATCAAACTGCAAAATGATGTTAAGAAAAAAAATAACTGAGCACTGAGAGTTATAGACATAGTTTGGCTATGCCAGCCTTCAAAACAATACTTAACAAAGAAGCTCAACTGATTATTCACTAATTCCTAAAATGAAATTAAATGTTTTCAGCTCAAATTATGGGTTTGTTGTGGGAGTTTTTGTGTAAATATAAAACAGCTGTAGGGTTGAGGGTTTGAATCTTGCATCCACTCTGTGTGTTTGTAGACTTCTCAGTTTCCTCCTGCATTCAAAAGACTTGCATTTGGAGTGATTATCACATCCAAAATTGCTGTAGTGAGTGTGGCGGTAGATGCCCTTTGGTAAACTGGCATCCGATCTATTATGTACCCCTGCCTTCTGCCCTCTGTTAGCTAGGATATGCTGCAGGTGCACAGTAGCCCTATCCAGGATAAACATCTGGAAGATGGGTGGATATAAAAATGTCATCTTTGACTATATACTCTTCTTTTAAATGCCGTGTGCATTATGCAATTTACATATGTAACTAAAACTCTTCCACTAATAAAATACTTTCAATGTTATCCCACTGCATTGACTATATCATTCATTGTGCAATTTCCAAAGGTTGTGTGTCTAATACTAAAGATGTTTATTATGTTTCTAACACTCTGTGTAAATAACATTTTATACATCCGTATTTTAAAATGAAGGAGACATTTCCGGATACAATTCGGTCGAAAATGTCTGAGCTGTATTCCTTCAAAAAACGAAACAGGAGCGCTGTCTCTGCCGGGAAAAAGGCATCCCTGAAAAAGTGATGTGGCCAGGACAGTGTACCACAACTATTATTAGGCGCTGTCAAGTCAACTCCTGCCGACCTTATCGACGTCACTCCTCCACAATGTCCGTTGTTCTGTCTTGGTCTTCAGCCATCCCCAAGGCACAGGACAGTGTACGCTAATCATATTCAGCACTATACAAAAACGAACTGAGAAACTAAGTCGGGAACTTCAGAGAACTTTTAAGGCAGCTTGTTTAAAGCGAAATCGCTTGCTATAATCCCTGATTATTTTAAGTGGACCAGCTGATGTCGCTCCTCCTTGCGTTTTAAACAGAATACGTTCAAAAACAATCCATGCGAAGAACAAAGAAACATCGGCGTGTGCGCCTGCGCACTGGTGCACACGTACCCACAGGTTCCGGCGTCAGTTACCCGTAGGGGGAGTATTGCAGAATTTTGGCACCCGAAACCAGAGATTCCCGAATGTAAAAATCAGTGTCTTCGGCATCTGCGAGCCGAGCGTTTCCGGAATCAGCCGATGTTCTCCGAACCGTCCGTCCTGCCGGACTGCTGGAGGCGGCCGCAACGCCATGTTGAGCGAAATCTCTCTTCACACTGAAAGGGAACTTTTGAAATAACACTTTATTGAAACTGAAAATTACAAAATCGAAGTAGGGAGGGGGACGCTGGTGACATTCCTTCGGACAGGAAAGCCGAACCCGGATCCGTGGAAGCCCCCATCGGGGAGGGGGAGAGACAACCCCCCGCCGTCCTCATGAAGACTGAACCCCAATAAACCTAGCTAGCTAGCTAGCTAACTAGCTAGCTTGTGTTGCATTAAAAGGGCATTTTATTCGCATCCCGGCTTGCCACCGGGAGCCGATAAGGCCTAGTCCGGGAAGATTCTTGTTCGCTGTATATTAGCTCACTCGCTAGCTAGTTAGCTAGCTAATGTATTTGTTATTTTTAGGCGTCTGTGGTAAAAGTTAGCTTATTATCATTATTGTATATACTTAGCTGAAGATCACGTTTAATTTTTTTGCAATGAGTTTGCCGCCGAAAGCGGTACCGAAGTCAGCCGCCCCCGCCGTAGGAAGTGGACCGGGAACCGGCCCGTCTCCGCCGAGCTTGCTGCGGGGCACCCTGAATCCCGTGCCGCTGCCAGGACCCCCAGTAGCCCAGCAGCCGCCCTCGGTGCCGCCGCCGCAGTATCCTTCAGATAAGATGACGGGAAATGAAATACCCTGTGCTCTGCTTTTCAGATTCCCGGTGATGATGCGAGGTAAAAACAAGCCTTTATGCCGCCGCCGAGACCCACCTGCCTACACTAGCATGCTAAGTGTGTAGCTTGTGCTTAGCTAGACCGTGTAGTGCTAAAGAGCTTCGCTGTCGGGGACATTTGCGTTTTAAATGGACGCCTTGTTTTCTTAAGATGAATTACCTAGTGACACAACTTAATTTTGGTACTCGGGAAACTTATTAAGGTATTTTGCGGGGCTAGTCGCGTACCAAATTAGCCGGTGAGCTATCTGGCTACGTTTGCCAATTACTGGTTATGTTTAGCCGGCTGAACTTGACCGTTTTTCAGAGGGTTGGCGATCGGCTTGTGCGACATGGGTTGCAGCGTGAAATCTCCGTCCGAGATGTTTTTCAAATAGAGCTGTCCGTTGTTCAAACATCTCGAACGGAGGCTTTCTGGCTGGCTAAGGTTAGTTAGCAGCGTTAGCCGACTGTTTGATTTGAGTGTGTGAGAGCCGTGCCACGGTGTCAGGCGCCCCCCTCCCAAAGCATCGTCTTGTTTTTTGGCTGCCCTGGTCTTATAGACTAGAAAAAGGTTTGGCCCCGTGTTTGGAAGGTAGTTTCTTAGGGATCAGGACCAAGGTCTTTTTTGTGGTTGCTAGCAGTGTAATGCACTAATTTGAGGCTCAGAGAGCAAGGCAGCACGATGTGTTTCGCAAATTAAAAGTAATTTAGTAATGCATAGTTTGTATCTACATTCAGCGTTGTGAATCTCCTGGATAGCTAGGCAGTACTATGCAGTCAGTGTAATACGCTAATTGTTATCAAGTATGTTGATTAGTATAATTGAGACACATTTAAGTTTAATGCACATTCCTAAATAAGACATTTTATTTCTCTAAAGTGCCAGTTATTTGCATGCTTCTCACCCTGTAGCATCAGTTGTGCGAATTTTGTTATGCGTGATTTTTTGTCCTAATGCCAGCACAAAGTGCATTAGTTTTATTAATAGTTTAGAGTTATGGACACAGTTATTGCTATTACCTTAGAGTAGTCAGCACGGTTTCCACTGGATGCATTTTGAAGAGAATCTTGAGGCATTTTGTAATTCAGCAGTTTGATGAATCTGTCAGTTTTTTGATAAAATGCTGCCATTTGGGCAGGTTTTGCAGGTGTCGCTTTAAATTCTGAGTTGAAAGCAGTGCTTATATCAGTATTATACACAAGTGAAAATAATTGCATAATCTATTTAAAAAATGATTTATCTAATAAGGTAATGTACCTGTAAGAAGATGAAGCCAATTCTCTGGGTGTCAGTGATGAGTGACATTATGGATGTTCTTCTGGACTGGTGAAACTTTAAAAAGAAAATACCTTCAGGTTTGAACCACTGCAGTGGCATTAATCTGTTGGCATCCACCAAAAACAGTATTGGAAATGCATCATACACCTGGCAGTGATGTGCTCAGCTGAAGTGCTTAATAAATAATCAGTTATAGGATATGTGTTGGCTCTGTCTGTTGATTGTATGTAGAACTTTGCTTTCTTGAAGCTGTCCTTACTGCTCCAGCTCTCGAGTTGGGCTTATACAGTGAGAAGGATGTTGTTTTTTTTTTAGTCATCTTCTTGTATTGATTTTTGATTAACCATGGTTTTTCATCTGGTTAATTTTATACTTTGCCAGACTTTTTTTTTGTTTTGTTTAATTCTAATGTAACACTTCAGCTGGAGTGAAAAGCGTGACACACTGAAGGCAATTCCAAGGTTAAATGGTGCGTCACCCTGTCATTTAGATTTTTTATTTTTCTGCTCATGGTTATGATTCATAAGGCGTCAGTCGCAGTAAAAACTGAAGATTTGATTTTCTGCATATAGTGCAGTATCAGCAGATTGTCTGACTGAGAATGGCAGATGGGGAATTTAGCTGCGAGTTTGGGGCGGCAGCCGGCTGCCTTGTTCCTGCATACGTGCAGGAGTCTGCTCCACAGGTACACACTAAAAACACATTCAAATCCCGAGGCAGAAACGCATGCAGTCGGATAATAAAAGATGCCGGAAAATGATTATTGCGCAGAACAGCTTGGGAACAAATTTCATTAAAGTATTATTTATGTATTAATTTTACTCTTGTCCTCCCCTTAGTCAGGAAAGTCCAAAACTTGCTTGCATTCCAGTCTTTTAGCAGTTGGTTTCACTTTCAAAGTGGATGAGAAGTTTGTCAACTCCCTCTCTGGCAGTGCTGCTCCTGTTCTGGGAATTCGACGTGTTCCTATCAGAAAGTGACAAGGCCCTCTGGCCCCTCTCTCAGCCTATCGCCAACTCATGTAATTGAAATAGGGTGGGAATTTCCCCAGTGTGCTTACAGTCACTGTTTGCTCTTCTTAGTCCTGCTTCCATTTCCCAGTGAAAGAGAAACCAAAAAAATCAGCATCTGGTGGCCTGGTTTTTCTAGTTTTTGAATAAATCTGGGACTGTGATTTGAGTGGTCTCTGTGACAAATGAACACAAGGTAATGTGTTTAAGAACTATATCGGTTAAAATATTTATATTTGCAGTGGAATTTTTCCCCTTGAAAAGTGAGCCAGGAGTTTACTGCCTGTATTTTGTTTCAATGGGCATTTTGTCCACTTTAGTAATGAGAGCTGAGCTGCCAATGGTGGAAGAGATTTCAGCTCAAGATCTCACACTGGTGCTGTCTTGGCGCAGGCTACTCTGATAAATTACACAATATAAAATGATGGGACTCTTCTGATTCTCGTTTGACATCAGCCAATGTGCTTTATATATCACTGTTTTGCTTAAATACATTTACTTCTATTAATATTTCCGTTCATTTCTTCCCTTGCTAAATCAGAAACATTTTAGCCATGTAGGCTTATGCTCTCCTAGTGTAGTAATAAGCTTTACCTGTTGGACAATACATAACAATGTGATGAGAATTGTGTATAACTGAGAGCTCTGGACTAACCGGATTGGCCATTTCTTCCACTCTTCTGATCAGGAACATGGGGAAAAAAAGGCAGCTTGTGATGACAGAAACTGTGTTGCTGTCTTAATGATCGCACTGCTTTTTACACTGTTGAATGCAGAGATGATTTTAGCCTCCCCCCCCCCCTTTGCATCTCCCTCACTTAATTTTATATTAACCATTTATTAGCTAATTTAAGCAAACCAAAATTTTAAGTGAACACAAACTGTAACGATACAGCAAACAGATGTTGTTCTGTAGAGGGGCGTCTGTGATGCATCTGAGGAGCAACCAGCGAAAGCTTCATTAGCTTCCATACTTTCCACCCACTAGTTATTAAAATGTATCCTAAGATCTACAAATAACATTTTCCGCAGGGACTATTTCTGTATATCATTGTTTTCAATAACCTCACCGCAGAAGCGTAGTCTCTAGCCATTTGCCTGTCATACTTAAAAAAAAAAAAAGTCAATTTAAACTTGCAGTTCACTAATCTTTATATAGAACTTGACAATTTACATATTAGTAGGCTTTTTGAAATTTAGTTTTTCTAATAGCGTTTCATACATAGAATTTATGCATCTAGTGCTATGTTTAATCTAATTTGTTGCTTTACTTTTTTGGTAGTATTTACTGTAGTGTGAAATGGTTTTTGTTTTCATATAACTGATCTGCAATGTCTGATTTAATTGAATTTAAGGAAAATTACTGTATGGAAAGCAGGAAAAAAAACTTTCTAGGTTTCCTAAACCTCTGTGTATACATAAAAAGGTAATTTATATAGCAGCTTAGTTTTTGTGTGTGTAGTTAGCTTCCAGCTGTTGAAAGTTACAGTACTGCTGACTTGAAACTAATTTTAATCGACACCTCATTCACACCTAAAAAACAGGTGAGGTTGGTTACTATCTGGGTAATTACTAAAGGAAGCTGATATTGAGTGAACACGCATACATCTAGCTCCAGAAGACTGCAGATTCTTCCCATATCATTGTCTTTACTGTTCCCTGGAATATGAGATTCCTCTTGTTTCACGTACCTCCTGCCCTTCTGCATTTTTATGGGTTCGTCTTAACAGCAGTGAAGCTAAGTCACATGACAGGCATTCCTCACTGTAAGACACTCGCATAATATGGTTATGGGCACATCTACTGGTCAGCATCACAATTCAGATGAATGCCTAGTATTCAATTTTTTGGGGGTGGGGTGTGTTCATGGAAGCCTCTTCACAGGGCAGTGAACAGTGAATGGTTTTCACATCTACATTAGGTCTTATCTTGAGACCCTCTCTATGCCTGAGTTTAGGCTAGCGGTCTTAGTCTAGTCTGATGGAGCTCCCAGCTGTACTGGGTCTTTCTGCTGTCTCTGATTCTTTGTACCAGCGCCCCCCTCTCTGAGCCGGAGCTTGCAGTGTTAGTCTGATGGAGCTCCCAGCTGTACTGGGTCCTCCTGCTAGCTCTGATTCTTTGTATCAGCGCCCCCCTCTCTGAGCCAGAGCTTGCAGTGTTAGTCTGATGGAGCTCCCAGCTGTACTGGGTCCTCCTGCTAGCTCTGATTCTTTGTACCAGTGCCCCCCTCTCTGAGCCAGAGCTTGCAGTGTTAGGCTGATGAGACTCCCAGCTGGGGTTTGTTCCCGCCACTGGAGGAGGGGGCAGGGCTGCTGGTGGTTGCCAGGGAAACGTGCTGCACATATGGCTTCCGCGGTGTTCTGCAGACAATGGCTGTGCTGCTTAGCATGCAGGGTGGGAGGCTGTGGGGGGGTCCTTCCCACAGACGGCTAACAATGGCTGGGAAGGCTAATTCTCGTGCCTACCGGTTGAAGTTGGGACATGGAGGATCCCTTTCAAGTATTCACATCTGTGCTCGCGCATGCATCTTGTAGTTTTTCTGGCAAGGTTTAATGCTGGCCTTTGTGTTCATTTTGACTATTCGGTATTTTATTTCCATGTGGAGCAATGTAAAGCCCAGCGATCATGGGTTGAATCTTCCAGTCTGCAGAGTAATTAAATTGACATCAGGCCCTTGAGCAAGGCTCTTAACTTCAGCTCCTTCATGGGTGCTGGCTGACCCCAAAACTTGCTCTCACCTTGGTGAATACCAAGATCGCTCAATGAGGTAAAAATGGATTTGTGGAAAAATGCCCCTTGGGAATGAATATGGTGCCATTAGTCTAATCACTTTTAGTTGAATGAATAAACATATGTATTCATACCTTTATGAAGTGAGCACTAAATGTTATGTAATGTGAATGTTGTAAAAAACATTTCAGTATTTCTGTGTGTTGTGTTCCTGTTAAGGTGGCCCTTGCCTTCAGCATGATTAGTCATAGCTGTGCATTGCAGTGCCTTTCGGTACCTGTGGAGCGTGTTTAGTGCTTCGGGTACGTCCGGCTCCTAGCTCGCCGCAGCAGCATGTGGAATAAGGTATTTTTTTACTGTGGAGTCCTATGCCGTATCGCTATAGTAACAGCTCTGAGTGCAGCAGTTAGGCAGATTGGTGGAGAGTCAAACTTCCAGCGGTGAAGGAAACAATAGGACTGTTGGTGAGACGATAGTGGGAGGTGGACCTACAAGCTCAGGCCCTGCCGCCCCCCCCCCGAGCGTGGCAAGGCCTACTGTACAGGTTTGAAAAAGACAATGTTATAGTGACCTCATTTTGAGGGTAACTTATACTTGCATGGAGCTTCTGTTTCTAATTATCTCTAAGTGATAATGTTGTCCAAAAAAGAAAAAAAACTGAGAGTCTGCCATTGTCTGTTGATGAAGGCAGTGTTTGTGGCCTCACAGGTCAGGTCTTTAGCAAATATCTTTTAATTCAGTATAAGCTGGCTGATTCTTGTCTAAGCACAGTTTTTCCAGTGTGTTTACACTGATTGCAGAAATGGGACAGCTGGTATTGGTATGGGGTTTATCGTAAGTTAACCTGTTTGCCTTTTGGGGTAATATTGGTAATGGTTATGAAACTGAACTACCTGCTTGTTATGGTAATTTTATTGATGACTGATGGCTGTTTTGCTCACTTCCAAATCACTTGACAATTTGCTTATTGAATGATAATGTTATCTAGCCTGTGCAGAAGGAAGAAGGGCTTACAGGTTGGTGACTCAGGCGGACTGTGATTATTTGCTGTCAGTTCTTGATTAGACGTGTCAGGAAGGGCTCTCTTTGTTGATCCCTGACCTTCCCCCAAACCCCCACCCACCTGCCCCACTTTGCCGTGCACTGACCTTCCCCCAGACCCCCACCTCAATGCAAAAGCCAGATCGCTGGCAGCCAAGTGACGGTTCTTCTCTTAGCGGTCCGGATGGAGACCGGCACTCGCAACGTAGAACAAGGGCTCGATTGTCGGGGGGCGGGGGCCAGAGGAGGGAGACTATTCCGCTCTGGCCTCGGAGATGGGAGCCGTGTCTCCACTGGGCCTTCTGTGAACCTCACTCTCTCCACCCAGGAGTCCCCCCCCCCCACACCTCTGGGAGTGGAGAAGCATTTGTGAGATGAAGACCAAGAAGTACCATGACAACATTCCTTGGCGGAGGGTTTGGTTTCATTTTACCAGAAAGGAAAGCTTCCTCTTCCTTTAAATCTGAAACAACGCCTTCTAGGTCACAGGAGATGGTGTGGTTTTGAAAGAATTTATTTATGATCCAGCTGTATGAGTGTGATTCAGAACATGCCTGCATGGGAGATGATGAATAATAGGATTGAGCCACCACAAAAGCTGTAGACTGTAGTCTCAGTTGAAGCATGCTGGATAATGGCTAGAGATAAGCAGTTATTTTGTTTTATTTCATTAGCATTGCATTTATCTCCGTGTCGCTTATATCTCAGCAGATGGGAACACCAGTGTGGTCATCTAGAGTTTTATCTCTGAACGATTTTGGTTGACTGTGACTTGCGGTCTCTGAGTGCATATTGGTCCAGGTGTGTCTGCTCCTTGAGGGTATCTGTGTTCCTTTTTCCACGTGGTACCTCATCTGATATCACTGCGTCACACTTTTGCCATCCCGAGCCCCTTATCTGGGTTTGTACTGTTTTATTAGGACCAGCCAATGCCCCCTTTTCTTGTTTTTTTGGCTTTATTTTGGCTCTCCAGTGCCAGTAAGCATAGCGTAAACTCTCATGACAACTTTTCATTCGTCCCATATGTTTCTGAGTGCTGGGTCTCCCACAAGCAGCCGCCTTTATCTAAACTGCATCGGAACATCAGGTTGTGCTTTTGTTCATTTAGTTTTCCTGCCCTTTCGTGTCCCTGAGTTAAATATGTTCTAGGTGTGTGAGCATTCCTCAGATGACTTGGCATGTGGACATATCCGAACTTCCCTGGAATGTGCCGTGGGCATTGTGGTCCTCTGGTTCGGTGGTGTTTGGCCCATTAAGACTTTCGCTGTAATGGGCCAGGGGGTGGGAATGAGTAGGCGGGGCCACTGGGGCATTCGGAACACTGTGCTCGTTCAGATGTCCTGTGCCCTGTCATCGGCTGTTTAGGATAATTCAGTGAGTTTCTGCCTGTAGAACTGAAATGTTGCCCTAAAACAGTTATTCACATTTCATTCCTTTATGATGTTAAGGTACAATTGTCATTGTACTGATAATTGTATTCTCCAGCCCTGAGTAGTAGTTGACACCTGACTGCTGACTGATTTAACCGTCTTGCATTGGTGTGCTGATTTTTAATTTTTTGTCACAGAAACAAAGGCTAAAATGCCTTCCTGAAAGCATTACTCTGTTTAATATTAATAGAAAACAGTTTTGGGGCAACACTTTTGTAATTGAAAATCATTAAAACTAACTGCCGTGGCTGTGGGACAGTACTGATTGTGATCTGCCCCTAAAGTTTTTATGACGTGTTTAAGCAGCCCAGTTTAAGTTGAGCCTGATGCTTGTTGCCCTAATCTGATCTTTGATTCGTCTTTGACATTTGGCCATTTCTCATGCTTGGCAGGCGTGAGATGTACATAGGCAAATATATGTGGACTAAATAGGCTCTAGATTGTCAGTGGGATTTGCTTGTGTGATTTGCATCTGATTGGTCGATTTGAAGCAGGTCTGAACTTCCGGAGTGAGCGCCTAGTATCTGCCCCTGCAGATAATGGTGGCTGTACTGTACCACACAGGCCAGCAAAGGTGGCCTGTGTGGATTTGGTGTGACTCGTGACACCAGTGCATCATTTCTTTGCATGCAGCAGGTCCTGTGAGCGGCAAGGCGTGATTGGGTTTCAGGACCCGGTTCGAGGAGCTGCTGGCAGTGGGCCTTGTATAGATGGTGATTCCTGTCCACCTTGTGAGGGGGTGGGGACGCTCGACAAAACTGCACGAGTAAGAAATTGAAACCTTTCTCGATTCCTTGAAAGCCTGTGATGTGAATGTAATGGGCCCACAGCCAAGATAACGGAGTTCAGCAACCTGTTAGTGTGCTTTGGCAGGTTTAGTGACCTGTTGGCATCTTGCCGTTCCTTTGAGTGGAGCCTCATACTGGAACTTGCAGTTGCACTGAGTTCCACGTCAACGGCTTTCTTATACCGTCCTCTCAAGCTGAAGCGCTAATGGATCGATGATTTATGTATTACATCAAAGGCGTTAAGTGAAGATTAGTAGTTAAGATGCCTGGTTCTTTCAGTCTGGTACTCAGAATACCACGGGAGTAAGTGTGGAGCAGAGCTCAAGGTGATGTTTACTCCTCCTCATTTTGCATAGCACATTTCTCTTGTATCACTACACTTCTCTGCAAGTTTATTGCAATCTGGTTTTATTTTTGGCTGTTAAGTGTTTGAACTCTTGCATGTAGAAATAAGATGAGTCGTGGTCACAATATGAACATCAAAGAATTATTGAACTTCGAGTCGTACAGAAACCAGATTTACAATGCTACCAAATGCAACTTCTGGATTACCAGATGCTTAATTTTTAATAACCCTTATTTGATGTGCTGTTTTGCGGTTGGCAAAATGATTAATAATTAAACAAAAAAAATGTGTGAAGAACAATAGTGTGGTATCTTGGGCTTGGTGAATCCGCCTTTTGACTGCAGGAAAGCTTTGTATTTGATCCCTTGTCAAGCATTGAAGTATGCATCCTTTGCCTAATGAACATTTATCTTTTCAAGGAATGTACAGTCAGTCCTGCTCCAACGTAACTAATGCATTCCTGAAAAACCTCACATTCACTAAAATTGCATACTAAAATACACACATCCGATGGGAAGAATAGGGAATATGACTCTAAAACTTAGTAACTTACACCAAACTACATAGACTAAATAATAAAAATAGTGATGCCAGTGGCCAAAGGGCAATGTGTTCATTTTAAATAAGAAATAATAATGATACATTAATAAATATCAAAAACATCTCATATGGGTCTTATGAGTCTCATGAGAATTAGTAACTTCTTCAGCCGAATGTGCCATACTCGCTAACTTGTTGATTGCTGAGAGTTGGGAGTAGTGATCCGCAGCCACCATGCGGCCGGGCATGCACACGGC
>JAOYFF010000106.1:2182327-2196803 GCA_025773925.1 Cryptomyrus ogoouensis | reverse complement strand
AAACGGAAAAAAGGAAGTTTCGATAAATGCATTTGTCAGGGGCGCCGCCCCCCCCCCCCCCCCCCCAGCCTACCGCACTGCTCAGGCTGCAGACTAATTTGGGAAGCAGCCTTGTCTCCCCCCCCCCTGTTTTTAGCATTCTGTTGATTTGTCCGGCTCTGAGCCTGGGTACGCCGCCGTGTGGAAAGTTTATCCTGTCTTTGGTTTATATATAGACTTCCCATGGCTTTGTCGGCGTATTAGACAGTGTTATGCTGCTCGCTGCAGTGGCCTCTTCCTCCACAGTGCACGTGTGAGGTTGCTTGTGGTATTAAGCTGAATGAGGGTTACCATTAAGCAAGGTGGCCTTTCCTTTTGGTTTTTTAACGTTGATCTTCTACTTTTAAAAAAAACACAGATTTGTCCAGACCTTTGAGGTGAAGTCAGTCTGGTCAGAAAGAGCTTTGAAGGCCTTGTTTTTATTTTACATTTTTTTGGACTCCGTGTGACTTTCTTGTGTCCATGAACAATGAGGCCTTTGAAGTTGTCCTAGTGCGACGGGCTCTTCCTGCTGCCTGACGGACCGCACATGGAAAACACTGCGGCGTTACCGCACGTGCCTTCCTGTCACCCCTCAGCTACTGGGGGTCGGGGAAATGGGGCTCATTTACGGCTCCATTCTGTGATTTTTGTCGCATGTTAAATATGCATGTAGCATGCCGAACCAGAGTTTTATTAATCATGTGGTCAAAAGGGTTAAGCACTTTTAGGAGACAAGAAAGTAGCAGGTCTCAAGTTTGGGGTCACCCACTTTCAGGCGTAACGCCGTAACGGTCTCATTCATCACTTCTGGTCAAACATTTTCTAGTTATGTTTATGTTGGAAAAAGATAATCCATTTAGCATGAAATAGTTTGAATTTGAATGGCCGTAATCAGGGAGCCCCTGGTTTGTAGCCTTTGACACTGACGGTCGCAGCCCTCGGCCCGGTGTGCGCTTTCCGGGCTAATTACTTGTACGGCACTGGGCCGATACCCTGCTCTGCTCTGACCTTCAGCAGTGCTTGGCCTAACTGCTGCTTCACCGCAGAGGGCTTTATCCTATAATGCCCCCCCTCCCCACTGGTAAGGATGAGGAGCATGCGGGACATGAGGAAGATCGCGTTCCTTCACCCTTCTTCCGAGCTCGCAGTCCGCCGATTTGCTTAGGAGGCGTGGGTGTCGATAAACATGGGAATTGCAGTGCGGAGCTCGCGATGAGTCCCAGAACACGAGGGCTTCTGTTGAGCCTTTGCAGAGTCTCTGGTCTGTACCCCTGTGTGATGCAGATGGACTGAGTGGGCTTTTGCTTGGTTGCGTTTGGCTCTGAGGCAGGAGGGGTGCTGTGTTTACAGGTGAGCTCAGCATCCGTGCCTCTCTGAACTCCCGCGGCCTTCTCCCCTTGTGTAGTTCTTTCAGAGGGCACAGATGCAGCCAGCCAGGCCCACCATCCCCAGCAGCAACCCCGCCCTCCGGCCCGGATCGCAGCCTCCTGGGCCGGCTGTCTATACCGGCAACCAGCCCATCATGATGACCATGACGCCTATGCCCTTTCCGTCACCGCAGGCCACGCAGTACTACATCTCCCAGGTGAGGGCGGGGCGGGGCCCGCCAGCCTGCTGGGGGTCTTGGATACACAGAGAACATCTGTTTTAATGCTGCTGCTCTTTACTCTTCCCTTCCACAGTATCGCCCCCCCGCCCCCTATGTAGGAGCAGTATCCCCCCAGCAGTACTCTGTGCAACCCCAGTCGCCAAGCACGTTCTACCACAGCCCTGGGCCTGGGGATTTTACCGGGCCATACTGTGAGTGGCCCCCTATTCCGGCGCACCTGCGCAGTAACACAAAGGCCACCTGCGTTTTTTAGATGCATGTTTCTGTATCTGTAATCTCTACTTTTATTAATTTGTTATTAATGTCGACATTCCCCTATTTTGGAAAAGCAGGCATTTTGAATAATCACTTTAAAGTCTATGGTCATTGCTGGATTCATTCTTTAATTGAATCGACTTGCTGCTTGTAATTATACACAGCACAGCGTTGGAGACGTGAAACAAACCAGCTTTGTTTCTGTGATTCCGCTCTTTTCTCTGGTTATAACTCACTGTCGCCACCCCCCCCTGTTCAGCGGGACCTTCTTACTACCCTAGCCAGACTGTCTACACCTCCTCCCCCCAAATCATAGTGCCTACACCACAGCAACCTCTACCCACCAAGAGAGAGAAGAAACCGGTGAGTCCTGGTACATGGTGAGGCGTACACTGTGCTGTGAGGTTCACATCTACTCCTCATTGGTTACTCTTCATTGGTTTCTGTTAAGCCAGCTGGTGATTGGCCACAGTGTAGCCCCACCCACCCCGGGTGACAAAACCCCTCCCCTCCCCTTTCACTACTTCTGATGCCTTGGTTTGTGCTGCTGGATGTGAATCTATCGCCCCACCAAACCTGAGAAATGTTGCTTCCCTGCAGCAGGATTAGTTTCAGATTTGGATAAAATTTCAGTGTGTTTGTTATATCTTGAATGTCATCAGGTTTCAAGGAATCTTTCCTTTGAAAATATGTTCCAGGAGGTTTTGTATAGATAGTTTTGTCTCATTAAGATGTCAAATAGTAATAATAGATGGAGTTTCGTATAAGAAGATGTTTAAAAAAAAAAACTTCAGCTGAGACTGAAATTGTTTACTTAAGCTCGCCTGCATGTAGTTTGGCACCTTGACCCTTGATGGATGGTGGTGTGTTTTATTTTTTTATTTTCAACCTAGATACGTATCCGTGACCCCAACCGGGGCGGTAAGGACATCACAGAGGAGATCATGTCGGGAGGGTCCGGGAGCCGAAACTCGACGCCTCCAGCTGGGAGGCCCTCCTCCACCCCAACGCCGCCGCAGGTAAGGAGGCTGACGGCACAGGCAGCAGGGGGTGTAGCGCGGAGAGGGACAGACTTACAGTGGGTCGATTGCCAGTTCAAGGACAAGGAGAGGCTGCAGTGTAAGCCTTTATCGCAGTGCTGGTGGCAGTGGTGTGCTCATTCATGCTTTGCTATTGACTCGCTTAAGTAGGTTCCCCCAACAAACTAAGGTCACTGCTCTCTCCTCAGGCCGTAGTGAGGTTTACTCTTGGTTTACGTAAACATGTTTATCCCAGTGAAAGAGGGTGATTTCCCATTACAGAAGAGCAGGAGGTCACAGGCATTGCGTAACCGCTGTGCTGGCCAGGACTGAGCATGACGCCTGCAGCCGTGATCCTGTTACACCTCGCCCTGGTTTCCGCTTGCCTGGCCGGGCGCTTGGCTTCCTCCAAGCACTACCTGTGCCATTTATGCAGAGCTCCGTGCTGCCGTGGGAGGGTGTCCCGGCTGAGCTGTCTCCACCATCCTCGGTTTCCACTGTTTGATCGTCCATCCAAATGTATTTAGAGAACCTGCTAGTGATTCCCGTTTGATACGGCAGCAGCTTAAGCTACTGCACCATATTTGGTCACCATACAGATTTTATAAATAAGGCAATATGCTGACCTATCATCGCAATGTTTATTATTTGGGAAACACCTTCATCCCAAACACCCAGCAGCATCTAAGAATTCAGATTTTTGGCATCGACTGGCCAGACTGGTATGATTTTTAATCCCTCCAGCTGCTATATTGAGGTTTCTGTGTATCTGACTCCACACTCAGACAGGAGGAGTCACTAGGCAGTCAGACACAATGGGAATGTCTGACTATCAGAGGTTTGTGTGTAGCTCAGTGGGTTAGGGCTTTGTGCTCGTGATCAGGTGGCCAGCGGTTCGAATCCCATGGTTGGCAGAGTAGTGTCACTGTTGGGCCCCTGAGCAAGGCCCTTAACCTCAGTTACTCCATGGACTGCCATTCTCAGTTGTACATTGAATGAAAGTATTTGCTAAGTAAATACATGTGTGTGATGTCTCTGCTCATAGAGATCACACAGCACTCACTTTAGCGGTGGATGTAACATTACTTTTAAAATAAGGGGTCCAGCAAAGCATATTTTAATTTAGTATTGGCGACATTAAGTCTGATTATTGTAGTCTTTTGTTTTTTGTTCTGTTTTATGTTAAACAGTGAGAACCTGAGGAAATTATTATGTCGTATAGTTGTGATGTAAATGGACATTATCGTGCCTTGCTTCAGGGAGGCTTTATCTGCAGATACATTTGGAAGTTAGCACTTAACCTAAATTATGCTAAACGCCTACAGTGTAGAAATATGTTAAAAGTAGGAAATGGAAACAGCTGACTAATGCCTGTGATGTTCGCAGCGCAGTGTTTTGAAGGCAGCAGAGCTTGTTTCAGCAGCGCTAATTTGATAGGGCACCTGAAAGGACAGCAATCCCACGGAGCCGCCAGGCTGAGACATTAAAGGCTGCTTCATATTTCTCCGCATGCGTACACACGGATGTGTCCATGTGGAGTTTTCGTGACGTGTGTTACGTCATCGTGCTCCTCTGCGGACAGCTCTGCACCGGAAATTGGAGTCCTGGCGGACAGTGTGCGCGCAACTCTGGATGCACGGCGCATGTGCAAGCATTTCTCCTCAATATCCGTGTTGGAATGATGACGCAAGTACTCAACGTGCACATGCACACAATGTCTTTCCTTTATGACCATGTGTGCGGCTTGACCAGAGAAGCATTAACGTCACTGTGTCCGTATACGCAGTGCGGATGTGCAAGTGTTGAGCGTGTGTAGAGAAGTATGAACCAGCCTCAGAAGGGAAAACACTGGATGGTGTGGTCTATGGCTGCGCGATTCCTAAAGAAATATGAATCCCGTTGTTTTTTGTTTTTTTTTTTTGCTTTGAGTTGAGATCACGATTCTCTTTTTTTAGTCAAATTAAACTGCAAAAGTAAACACAACAAAACACGATTGTGCCAAACGTGTGATTGATCCAGGACCGGCATATCAACTTCTGACCATAGAAAGGTAGAAACTCAAACAACTGATTATGATTGTCTTGGAACGCATGCAGTGCTCACGCAAAAGCAGTGGAGGTAACTGATTTTTAAACATTTACTAGATAATCTTGAAAAGGAATAATAATTAAAATTGCTAAACCTAATACATTTTTTTTTTTTTTTCCCATGACAGAGTAAAAATGTTTTAACGAAACATAAACTCCCTGCACTGTAATGTCCATACTAAATTGAAGGAAGAAAAAGCCTGGTCTTAATTTAGGTCACTGGTGAAGTAAGAATTGGATGTGCACAACATGCAATGTTGGTTTTAATAATGCGCATTGTACTGCCATTTTTCAAATTCAGTACAAAATATCCTGTGATGTCATTCGGCACCGATGCCAGTTTTTACTCCAGTGGAAAACCACCTTGAAAGTACCGTACTTTTGGTACTTTTCTAGAAGTACCAAAAGTACGGTACCAGGTGCGGTGGAAAAGCGCCCTTTAAAGATGTGCAGAATTATGGGACGCTTGAGACTCTCTCTGGGGAAAAGCACAAGTGCTTGTTTTTATACAGCTGATGCAATACAATGCAGAAGAACTGTTGTAATTTAGAAATGAGATCGCATATAGGTGTGAATCGCGAGTGCATTTTTTTTTTCCTTGAATGTGCTGCGCTAGTGTGGCAGGCAAACTTCCTTAAGACAGTTACACTGCAAAAAGCAGAAGAACTGGATTCATTGCAGTTATCAGTGTTGGAGAATGCAGCGATTGGCTGACTTCTAGTCTGTGTTTTTATTTGATTTTCTTAATTTTTGCTTACATCACTTCTAAATGGAAAAACACTAAAGTGGATTTAACTGAAATTCTTGGAAGAGTTATAACTTTAGTGTTTTTATTTGTAGGACTTATTGAAGTCGCTTGTGTACTACTATGTTCAAATAAATCATTAAAGGAAAGGCTATTTTCTTAATGCAGGAATGCTTAAGCATATCTTAAAGAATGGTGTTATTAATGTCCCTTAAAGGTTCTCCTAGTAGTTCTATAAAAATATCGATTTTGTACTTGGTATTTGCAGATATTCTGTCTTAAATGACTCCTGAATGGAAGTGCAAAATTTTGCCCAGGGCACTGCAATATGTAATATTTGTACAATCCAGTGGGTGGTTCCTTCTTGGTATTGACTCAGAACTGACTTAATATCCAGTGACTGATGATCAGGCAGCATTGAATTCTCTTACCTAACTAGTAGGGATGGGCATTTTTTGCGAAAAATTACTAAATGAATTTCTCCAATAGTTAGGCCTTTTTAAAATCGTTAGTGTATCTGTCTGCCTGTCACACAATCCTAACAAGAGTTCTCTGTCTTATAGGCTACCCCATTTATTTCCATATAAAATGCGACATCACTCGTTGCTGCAAAAGGATCACTTAAAATATTAACAGTACCCATGAAACTAGGGCGGAATGATATGGGGGGAAAACACATTGAAATGTTCCACAAAATTATATTACAGCCAAATGGAACTAATGTACTAGTAGTGTCTGCCTTTACTAGCGGTGTAACGGTATGGTTTTACTACGGTTCGGTATGTGTCATGGTTTTTGGACCATGGTGATGGTATGGATTTGGTACCTTTAAGAAGAAAGTAAAAACACATTACCCTTTAATTAAATGATGCACTCTATTTTTTCATACAAGATCTCTCCATTCAGGAAAAAATTACATCATGACTGACTCGGCTTAGTTTGTCTACTGTATAAAGTCAAGGAGAGAAACATTAACACTGAAAGTGCTTCTTAACTTTGATAACCTGTACATGCTTTGTTTTTCTGTGACAAGAACATATTCAAAGTTAAATATGTCACTGTTAAAAAGCAACCACAGCCACTCGCAGCAGAGTAAGTGTAGATATTATCAATACTACAAATTCCACAACCCAAGAGAAGACGGAACCCACATAAAGAGGGGAAAAAAATGTGTTGTGGTGTGTGGTTGAGTCATTCTACTAAATTAGATGGCGGCTTTCTTAAAATGAAGTACTCCCTTAATTAACAGCCACTGTCGGTTCAAACTGGTGCAGCGGCACAGACAAGGAAACACGCTAACATGACGATCATGGATATTGGCACACATTCCGCGGCAAACCTTAGCTATGTCATTTACAATTAACAGACACACTAACACGCACATTAATTTAAACCGTTCGCAGATAAGCTGCCGCCCAGCCCCACGACGTCACCCTGTTAGCCAGTTGTCAACGGTGTGTGGGATCACTGCTCCTACTACGTCATATTGCTGAAACGTCGTCGGTTACGTTTGAAGTATGCGGCTACCTTTAACCCGAAGACGGATCATTTACGCCATCTGCTGTTGTATAATATTATATTATTTATAATGACATTTAAAATCTAGCCCTCAAATAAGATGACCCCAGTTTTTTCTATGTATTTTGGGAAATAAGTCTTGTATTCATGCCAATATGTATAGGAAAATGACAGGCATATCGTAATACCGTAGATCACATGTACATATTGAACCGTCAGGGGCATATCAAACCATTCCATAATATAATGTGTCCCATTACACCCCTAGTCCTTACTGGAAAAGACAAGCATTTCACATTCTGTTTAACTTGCTAAAAAGTCTCTACTGATACGTAAGAGTGAATTGTCAGTGTAAGACAGTTCACTCTTAAGTAAACTTCAAAATGAACACAAGCTTACTGGACGACATAATCATAATTACTCATATTGCCTCTAAGTAATATTTTAAATAGCTCAATATTGGATTGTATGTTGTGGTCTTTCTGTTAATGTGCCTGAAAAAAATCCCAAAAGATGCCGGTGGGTTAAATTGGGCAATCTGCTGGTAACGGGTGACTTCCAGAGTGATTTAAACGGTCAGTGTCCTGCATAGCCCCCACTGGAGCAGTGTCCAATCAACACATGCTTACATCGCCACAGTAACTGTTACTAAATCATGCTTGAAAGACTGCAGCAACAAAACAGGCAGGCTGAGTTGAACTGCAAAGCTTCTCCCTGATATCTAAATGATGATTAGACTTTTGGACCAAATGCTGGTTAGTGGAATGTTCTCGTAAGTAAGTTTTCTGTTGGAGAATCTGTGCTTAGGGTGTGTTCGGTTTCTGTAATTTTCCACAATATTCAGATGCAATAGTAGAAAACCATTAAGTGTTTAATACTGAAACTTTTGAGCATCAGCATTTGAAATGTGTAAAATTGGTTCATTTTGCTTTTATTGACTTTTATTATCCGCTTTTATTTGTTCAAAGCAACACATGAATGAGGGTCAAAGAACAGGGTTAGCTCGTACCCTTGGAGCAGTTGGAGTTAAGGGGCTTGCTTTTGGCATGGGATTTGAACCCGCAGCCTTCTGGACATGGACACAGACCCCTGACCCACAGAGTAATGCACTGCGATTTTGCTGCTGCCTCTGCATTTGCTAAATCCTGCAAACGATGTGTGGGTTCAGGGTTAGAATGGTGTTTGCTCAGTCCCAATGTCCCATCTCTGCGCTGACTTTGCGTTTGATTAGGACCCATCGCTGTAAGATGCGGGCTGTCAGGGATCTGTCTTTGCGCAACTGTTCATCCACACATTTTATTTATGCTGTAAATATCGATGGAGAAATGACCATGATTGCTGTTGTGCTCATAATGACTCGGACGTACCCATTTACGCAGCTAGATGCTGATTGTGTTACGGAATGTGTTCTGGTTGATTTTCTTGTGAGGCCCCTCCTGGCACTTGTACTGGTAACTATTGCCCAGGGCTACTTGCTACCTGAAAACAGCATGACCTCGTCCCAGCCCCTGCTCCCTGACTATGGCTGTCACCTTGCTGTCCTACTCCTTCTGCTTATGAAGCTCCTTCCTCCTCCTGCCCTGAGCACCCATTCCTTCCTCCCGCACGCTTGTTTGGTCCCTGTTTGGGATGCCCGAGCAGCCTGCCTGTTCTCACTACTTTCACCCCTTGCAGATGAGCGGCCAGACGCTGGACCTGGGGCACGTCCTGTACGGCACGGACCCTGGCCAGCTTGTAACTTCAGTTGTCGACTTGAAGCCAGGTTAGTCTCTGCCGCACGGTTCACATCCCTGCCTGGCTGAGGCTCCCCCTAATGGCTGTACTGAGCGCAGCGGGCGGTGTTAATGTGTCAGGATATTGATCAGAGCAGTAAAGCTCTCCTGTGCTCGGTTATATTTGGTGCTTATTGGTCTGGACTTGGTGGCCATTTCTCACCGCGCCTCTCTGCTTCGCTCTTAGTCGACGACAAGCCAAAACTGGACTGTGTCGTGCAGAAGCCCCCCTCGCCCGGGATCGGGCTGCCGGAGCTGCCCCCTGAGAAGAGGGACCCTGACTTGCCACCCGCAGCGAGCGTAGAGCCCATCTTCCCCAGCATGACTACCACTTCTGTCGGTAGCCACGGTCAGCCGGCATCCGTGGGGGAGCCGGCCGCTCCCGTTCCTGTTCCTGTTCCCGTTCCTGTTCCCGTTCCGTCTCCTCCCGCAGCCCCCGAGCTCTCTGAGCCAGTGGGGCCCCTTCCAGAGCTGGTGCCAGTCGTGCCAGCTGTCAACGGGCTGACCGATCGGGATGTTGATCTCGACCTCCGGAGCTCGGAGCTCGTGGTGTCTCCCGTGCTCCCTCAGGACCAGCCCCCGCCGGAGGTCCCGTCTCCCAAGGCAGACCCCGTCGAGACCCGGGTCGAGGGCGTCGCCATCAGCGCGAGCTCCGCTGCACCCCCTGCCGCAGCTGTCCTGCCGGCCACCCTCACCGCCGCTGTCGCTGCAACCTGTACCGCTGCTGCTCCCCCGCCCGGCCTGCTGCCCCCTGTCCAAGCCGAGCCTCCCTCCGTTGTCACGGAAACCAGCGAGACAGACGTGGTGCTTAATGACAAAACGGACCCTCTGCAACTACCCAACTCTAGGAAAAGCCCCACTACAGGTATGTACCGAGCTGTGTTAGATGGCAGTTTTAGGAAGCACTGCCTCTGGAATGTTCCATCGCGAGGCTGCTTATTCCGGCTGTCCCGCTTGCCGTCCCATTACATATGCAGGAATGCAGTAGAAATCGAAGGTTAAATCTAAATGTGCAAAGGCAGCACCAAAGCTCTATTTTGTAGCATTTGCCTTTTATTTTGTTGTTAGAAATATGGAACTATTACACGTGAAATGACTGGTTTTGTGTCGCCTATGCCTAGCTCTACCTGCTCAGACTGTACCAAAGACCTGGGCCAGGCCAAGGGAGGCTTCCCCTGCAGGAGACGCGCCGGACGAGGATCCGGAGCCCAGCGAGGTGCGTGGCCTCCTGGTGCCATATTGACAGGGGCGGCCTGCTACTCCTTTTTTCAGCACATTCTTTGTGAAGGTCTGCTTCTGCCGCTCCTCTCCATCTCGTTCCTGTACTCATGTTTGCCTCTCCCCCCGCTTAGGCCCAGCCACCTCTGGAAGCGCCCAAGCAGGACGGGACCCATGGGCCAGCCCTGGAGGCGGAGCCCGAGCCAGAACCGGATGTGGTGCACGCTGGTGCCCAGGACCCGGAGGCGGAGCGCGGGGGCCTTCTGCCAGAGGAGAATGGGGAGCGGGAGCCGGAGTCCGATCCCCTGGGGAATGGGGCGGAGCACACTTCAGAGACTGAGAGCAGTGACAGCGGGGTCACCTTGGGGCTTCCTGCGGACGTCTTGCAGGAAGGTGAGTGGCTGCTGAATTCTCATCTTACAGGCAGCCTGCTTTAGTCATACCCGATGGCGGCGGGGCCCATTCTCCTGACTTTCTGGGAATGTAATGATGCCACTGTCTGTCTGTGGATCATTTCCACTCCTAGGATGATAAAGGTCACTTTCCATGTGGTTAAAATTCCTGTTACTCGGGGTGTGCTGTTGGGAGCTTTACACTTGGGGAAGTAAGGTCTGTTGCTTTACCATTCCTGTAACATCGGTGCCGTGCCTCCGTCTTCAGAGCCAGTGGAGGTGGACGGGAAGAGGCAGTACGGCAGGGAATTCCTTCTGGGCTTCCAATTCATGCCAGCCTGTGTGAAGAAGCCAGAGGGGCTCCCCCCCATCTCTGACGTGGTGCTGGATAAGGTGGGCGTAGCGTGACGTGGCTTTCTTGTGGCCGTGTGACAGTAGCGGCTGTCTGCAGCCTCCCGACTGACCCCTCACTCGCTGTTACCACAGATAAACCAAAGCAAGCAGTCGTCACGGCCCGCAGATCTGCGTGTCATCTCTCGGGGTCCCGACTTCACCCCAGCCTTCGCCGACTTCGGCAGACAGGGTTCCGGCGGAAGGGGAACGCCGGTAAGTCAACAACCGCTCAGACGCACGTGCAGATATTTCTGATACATGCACAGAAACTTTCAGGCGTGTTTGCGCATTATCTCACAGTGGGTGTTTATCAGTATGCGCATGTGACCTTTTTTGGGTCCTGTTTGACGTCATCTTCCCTTGCCGAAGTACAGTTCCAATACCTAATAACAGAAGCACGGAGTATGGTAAAAATCCTTGGATATTGACTTGCCCTACCACAAATATCAAAGATGCATAGGTTTCATCCTCACCAACAAGAACAATCCCATGATTCATTGCGCCCCAAGTTCATTCTTGGGAGGCAAGTTAGCAAAACTGCTCTTGCCAAGACCACAAGTATGTTCTTTGTGTTCTGAGTATTGATAAACGCCCAGTGTCTTTTATGGTTCCATGGCTAGTTTGTCATCATTTTCTTTAAATACTTTTTAATGGTGCCTGTTGTGTTTCCAAGCTGATGAACGTGAATCTGAGACGGCCTCCGCCACGCAAGATCATCACCAACGTTTCTGTGAACGATGAGGTGCAGCTGAAGAAGGCGGAGAATGCGTGGAAGCCTGGCATGAAGAGGGATGGGCCCGTGGAAGACCCGGAGGCCCTGAGGACGCAGGTTAGCCATCTGCCCCACCTGCGAAGCCAGGCCGTGCTTCAGATGATCAGCTGAAGCTGATAGCACTGCTGCTTTCTGCCCACTGCTTCAAGACACCACTGAGAAATTAATTAAAAATGTTTCTCATGATGATTTTGCTTATTAGAGTTACGATATTTAGATGGTTGCCTTATAAAATGAGATTCTCTTTCCATAATATCTGTTTAAGGTAATTCTTTGTTTCCTTGATGTGTGACTAACCAAAATAAATATGTTGTTTGTGGGACTTGCACTGTGTTTGGGACTTGGACAAATGTGAGAATTACTGGTTGGACAAATGAAACGTGATCATTGAGGCAGCCATATAAGTGCCTACTGCTTGAGGCTGGGATGTCCCCTTACCGATCAGTTCACGCTGTCTCTCCCAGGATCTCTTCCGCAAGGTGCGCAGCATCCTGAACAAGCTGACGCCCCAGATGTTTAATCAGCTGATGAAGCAGGTGACAGACCTCACCATCGACACGGAGGAGCGGCTGAAGGGCGTTATCGACCTGGTCTTCGAGAAGGCCATCGACGAGCCCAGCTTCTCGGTCGCCTACGGCAACATGTGCCGCTGCCTCGCCACGGTGAGCCCTGCCTCTGGTCTCTGTGATGGTTGGCAGCTTGCTTCCCTTATGAAATCCATACACAGATGATACTGAGGAAGGCGCTGGTGCAGGGTGGGGAGTGCTGTTGACCTCCAGTGACTCATCTGTGTGGGTTTTATAGGGCTTTTGCCACAATAAGAACTTGGTCAAGCATTTTATGTGACCACAGACCTCTAGAGACCTCAACCGTCACCAGTGCAGACTGCAGAGCAGTTGGTGGGTAATGAACTGGACTTATAACATGAAGGTTCCTGGGTCAAGTCCCTGAAGTGCTGTACTGAATACCCTTAAGTTCTGTGGTTTTTCTAGTGAAATCTTCAGCTGTAACACAGGCTGGATAAATTTTAAAGGTGGGAAAAAACATGGATCCTGATGCCCATCCTCAATCTCTGCAGCTCAAAGTGCCGATGGCGGACAAGCCCAACAGCAGCGTAAATTTCCGTAAGCTCCTGCTCAACCGCTGCCAGAAGGAGTTCGAGAAGGACAAGGTGGACGACGACGTGTTCGAGCGGAAGCAGAAGGAGCTGGAGTCGTCTACCTCAGTGAGTCGGCTGCCTCTGCCTGGTTTTTGCTGTGCTGGAGGAGCAGATTGTGCTTGATATTCTGGACACAAGGGGCAATGGTTGTTTGTTTTTTAACGATGCTGGCCATTGATATTGCTGAAACCATCTCACATGACTCGAGCCTGGCAGCACTTCGTCCAATCAATCTGCTTCGGTTCTAACCCCTTTAGGAAGGCCTGGTTGTTCTTTGCTGTCTTTCCAATACTGTACTGTCTAACAATTTCTACTTCTACATACCAACCCCCCCCCCACCCCGCTCCCCCAAAGGCCAGTGAGAGGGAGCGGCTGCAGGAGGAGCTGGAGGAGGCCAAGGACAAGGCTCGCCGGCGCTCCATCGGCAACATTAAGTTTATCGGGGAGCTCTTCAAGCTGAAGATGCTGACGGAGGCCATCATGCACGACTGCGTGGTCAAGCTGCTGAAGAACCACGACGAGGAGTCGCTGGAGTGTCTCTGCCGACTGCTCACCACCATCGGCAAGGACCTGGACTTCGAGAAGGCCAAGGTAGAGCGAGCCGCCGTCACAGAGCTTAGCGTCTCTGCTCACACATGCACGGAGGAATGCATAAAGATGGCCTGTAATTAGTGCACATAAACAAGGCAGTGGTCAGTGGTTATAAAAATAGGCACTATTCAGGCGACGTGAAATGCAGGAGCCCGCGTGAGGGAGAGAGGCTCAGTCAGGAGCTCTTGGCCGAACATCCTGAAGGACAAAGGTAGCCTTGATCGGGCCACTCTCTGGGAAGCAGAGGCGACGTGGGCAGCCCCGGGGGATGCTCCGTCTCTGTGCCGAGCGCCGGCCTGACCAGCGGAAGGAGCAGGAACGTGAGGAGCTGAATGCTGAAAGGCTGCTGGCCATGGGAGTGAGGGGATGGGCTTGGGGGGGGGGGGGGGCTGGCCTGGGGCAGACTCCGGCCATGGGCTTAAGGTCTCGGTCTCTGCAGAGTGATACGTTATCGAGGTCTGGGTCTCTCGTGTGCGTCTGGCTCTGTAAGGTTGATGTTTTAATGATTTTTTTATAACGCTGTGTTGATACATAGTTACACATGCACTTTGTCTCATTTTATGCTGGATTTCCTGTGTTGTGCTATCAAGGTAATTTCCTTCTCTGCGCATCGGTGTTACTCAGTGATTTGCTTTGTCGAGTTGATGGATAGAATGTGTTTCTTGCAAGGGTTGCCATTTCACTTTCAGATGCTCTGTATCTGCACTAGGGTTGTAACGATGAGGAAATTTCCCCACCGGTTAATGGGCATGTGACAACACCGGTATCACCGCGAGGGTGGGGGTTTCCTCTTTTCCTCTTTTTTTCCTGCTTTTAAATAGCTTATAAATGCGTGCGTATTATACTTTGTTTTGCGGGAATTGGCAATTCGGCGTCAATTGTTTGAATGGACGACAACGAAACTACAAAAAAAAAATCACTGATA
>JAOYFF010000106.1:2144939-2164745 GCA_025773925.1 Cryptomyrus ogoouensis | reverse complement strand
ATAAGGACATCCCCACACTGTGTCTCCCTCATTTCCGCCTAGCCTCCACAGAGGAAGGAAGCGGGACACAGTGCTGGGAAGAGAACTTTTATGTAGCAATAACAAGTAGAAATTATTTTCTTAATTTCTCCAGAACTGAAAACAACCGTTAACGTCACAGCTAATTTATACTACAGATTTGAGTAATTTAGCCCTGGGGCCTGTTTAATACTGGGTTTCGGTGCCCATCCCTACAGCAAATTGTCAACATGAAGCAGTGCCAACAAATAATGCTTTTCCTTGGTACATTCTCTATGGAATCCAAAATATTTCCATACAGTGGAAGACAAATGTTTTTTGTTGACCAGTTCTTGTTCACTTCTTTCCTTCTTAATCATTTTTGTTAGATTTCTCACAAACACGCCCGTGTCTGAGTGGATCTGACAAGGACAAAAAGCATTATGACTGGCTCACACAGCACAAACAGTGCTCATGCAAAATCAGCAACAGCGAACCTAACAGTTTACATAATCTTGAAAACGAACAATCATTAAAACTGCAACACTTGCTAAGTTTTGTTTTCTATGACTGAGTAAAAATGTTTTAGTGTTAACTTATTTAGGGCTTCAATCCAGCTGTCGCATTTCTTGCAAGGAGTATAGGGCTGTCACTATCGATTATATATATATATATATATATATATATTTTTTTTTTAAATCAAGTCACCTACAGATTAATCTGATGATTCATCAAGTAATCATTTAAATATAATATAATACAGTACAACATTATAATCAGTGTAAGGCAGTAACCAAATCAACTATTGCAGGGTGCACACTCAGTCACACACAGTCAGTTTAGGCACTCCAATTCACTTAAGTTGCATGTTTTTGGACAATGAAAGGAAACTGCAGGATCCACCATAAAGACACGCATGCACAGACTGAAAATGTAAACTCCACACACACAAAGCAGCAATGCATGGCGAGACCACCAGCCAATGAGCCAGACGTGTATGATTGCAATGTTACCAACATGGCATTTCACGCACATGCAATTGTTACATCACAAGGACCATGGCAAACCAGTTGCGCTAAACATTTTCACTCAGATCACTGGAAACAAACCTTAGCCAGCTTTTCAAATTTAATGATGGTTCCTTTTCAAAATGATTTAGTACATGTACCACTGCTTTTGCAAGTGCTCTGCAGGGGATCTCCGAGACAATTGTTCTCATCCTTGCTGTTGGACTGACTCATACACTCTGAGGCATGTTTGTGAGAAATTAAACAAAAACGAGTCAGGAAGAGAAAGCAAACAAGAACAAGTCACCAAAAAAACATTTGTCTTCTGCTGTATGCTGATATTTTGTATTCCATGGAGCAAAAGCAAGTGATTTTAGGCCCTGCTTTGTGTCTCCTGAGACACCTCATGGCAACAGACTCTGCTGATAGATCATTTTGATTTGGCTATATAGTTCATTTTCAGCTCCAAAACATTGCAAAAACTTAAAATATTGACATATGACCTTCCCAATATTGTTCACCCCTAACAGACAATAATTATATGGTTGTTGTGTGTCATATTAGCCTCATAGCCGTGAGCGCGCACACAGCCATACGCGTGTTGTTAGCATGGAAGCTCTTCACTATGAGTTAAGACGACAAAAAGCTTGTAATTTGTAATATATGTAAAACCAAGCTAAACTACGGGGGAATGACCACGAATATGTGGTGAAACATTCTTGAAAAGGAATAATCATTAACATTTCAAAGCTAAGGTTTTTTTTCCCCTATGAAAGAGTAAAAATATTAAGCGAAACTTTTTTTTGTATTGTCCATACAATATGAAGGTATGGAAAAGCCTGATCTTAATCTAGCTAACTAGTAATGTCAGAATCGTAAGTGCTTAACATGCAATGTTGGCATAAATTAGGGATAGGCCGATCCACATTTCTTCAGTTCCGATCCAATTCTGGTACACAACTACCGATACTAATACAGATTCCAATACAAGAGCTCTCTTTACTTCAATATTTTAATATAGTAAATATTGTAGTGCCAGCAGGGATTAGCATTCCCGGCATGCTCGTGGGCAACTGCAAATAGCCCGCTGCTGTATTGTTATAGTTAATACTTGTATTTCCCGTTTGTGGCTTGTATGTTTGACCGTGTCTTATTTGAACCCCGTCCGATCCTCAGGTGCCTTTAGCATTGTGTAAATTACACACCGTGTGTGTACCTAACGGTCCAGCGTCTGACCTCGCTGTGTTTTCGTACTACTTTCAGTTCGGTGCTCGTTGGGTACATGTTATAGTCCTGTTAAGGACTGTAATAAAAGAATGTATTCTTTCCGGCAAGCAAGCCGCCTCGATCTTCCCAGCGGTACAAAATATATGTAATATGCATGCCAAAAAATCTTTAATTAGGCTACTAGAAACATACCATTCCACCTCGTTTATACGTCTTCTTTTAAGCGTTTTTGAGGGATTTTGGAGTTTAATTTCAATATCATCCAAGCGAGGATACACAGGTGACAAATGCTTAAAATGCCCCACAATTTTTCTCCCACTGGCAACTGTGTTGCACTTACACTTCATTGCGATACCAGCTCCTCCTGCATCATAAATTGCAGCAAATATGCAAAACAGCCCAAGCTAGCGACTCCCAAATCATACATTGCGTTTTTTCATATTACACGCGTTGTCTCACAGTTGTGAGACGCGTTGTCACACTTTTAATGGGATTTTATACTAAACGCTATTCCCACGTCTCAAAACTTTGTTTTTACAAAGATCACAAATTGCTGTTAAAAGCTTAAAATACTTCCAGATCGTCATCCGCTTATCTGATGTTCTTATGTTCCCCCAACTGCAAAGGGTATGCAAGTGACATCACAGCATGCAGAAGTGCCACCCACTGAGTGGCAGAAAAACTGAGTGGCAGCATTAGCATTCAGCTGGAATGTCGCAAAAACCACATCCAAAATGGGAAAGAGCTGTTGTGCGATTCATTGTACAAATAGATTTAACACGAAATAGGAGCGATCGTTTTAGAGACTGCCAAAAACTAAAATAAGTATTGGACATGGATCAGTCATGTATGGCCGATACCCGATCCGTCAAGTACATCTGGATCTGTCGGCACGTCTCTGGCATTAATAATATTACCCTGCTTCTATTTTTTGGAAGAGAATAGTAAACTTCGGTTTTATTTGCAGGTTTGTAACCTATGGACTTTTAGACGAGTAAAAAAAAAAAAAAAAAAAAAGAGAGGACATGAGAAGCAAGGACTCATGTATTAGAACTCAGACAATGGACGCTGGTTTTAGAAACATGGAACACTCTCTCTCTGATGGGGAATAAGCCTAACTTAGGGCTGTAGACAGAAAGGTATCATAAATACCTCGACAACCTTTGGCCGTTAAGATTAGACCTCTTAATTGGGGAGAATGTAGAAGTACTGCAGTTTTTCCATATGAAAAAGAGGGCAAAGCATGGATTATCCATAATGAAGACCATGCTCAAAGACACTCATGCACATAGTACCAGAACACAGCAGGTCAAATGTAAAGAACCGATTTCGTTATTGTGTCAGCTAACTGAGTGTTAGATACTTTGGAGAAAAGCAGCGCAGAGTAATCTGATTACAATCAACTATTACCAACTGGAAAATGCTTGATTGCAAAATGAATCAACCTCACGCCTCCAGAAAAGATTCTCCCGTGTGCTGAGTGAGGCCAGTGACATTGAACATGGTCCCTTCAAACTCAATGTATCAATCAACGCAATGGCAAAAAACTTAAAATAGGGGATCACAGGGTATTTTTCACAGGGATAGCCTGGATACTGGAAAAGTCAGGATACTGCAAAATAGACTCCACCCCATGGTTAAATCTCACATCCATGAAAAACAGAGCAGATTCCAGGCTGGTCGTGGAAGATACCAATTTTGAATAGCAGACCAGCTACACTACTCGGCACAAAGTAGAAGTCACTCAGAGTGGGCGCTGGAATCAACCTCTCTCCTGTTCTTTCCAACATATTTCACAGGGCCAGACAAAAGGAAGAGCACCTTTGTTACTGCACCTCCACATGTATTTGTGATGCCAAAAGCTATTTCCTTCCACTGAAAATGCAATGCTTCATACCTGACCAAAAAAGTAAGGGGTTAAGCTATTTCACCTGATTTTCCCCAGTGAAAATTTGATTTAGGCTTTCATTTGCTTCAAAATGAACTGTGCAAACTAAAAAAAAAAAATCTGATGTTTATAAAGGAAGCGACACAATCTAGAAGGTCACTGGCTGCTCAGGACCTCAATACCTTTGAAGGTAGTATTTAGACCACATCAACAGCATTCCACTGAAACAGATACATTTTTTGCATTCAAAGAAACGAAGTCTGAGCACACATTCCAAAACCCGAGCATTATAAAACTATTTTAAAACTACTGCACTTAGAATCTCTCTCACAGTAAGTCTGATGCTGCATCATTGTTGGGATGTGGTGTCATGAAAAAGTCGAATTCTACAAGCATCCGCTAATTCCTGCACTATCCCAAAGAGCACAGAAGTATGTTATACGACAGAAAACAGCCATGTTTACAGGCATGAAAGCAAACAGATAATCTCCACCAGTGACTTGCCTCCCGATACCTAACAGCAACAACACATGCGCGGCTACTGGGTGATTATGAATACAACGTACCTGCATGCTTTTAGGACGTCAGAGGAGCTGGGGTAGATGGACACCGAGGACGAGGGCGTCAGCAAAGGGGCGGGCTTATGGTTAATCACTGCTGGATCTACTTTCATTGGGCTCTGGGAGTCCTCCGAACTTTTGCCATTCACCGTGGGTCCCATGCCCGCCAGGGGGCTGTTAAGGCTGGCAACACTGTTAGTGGTGGTTTGTTCCACAGACTTGGGGGAGGGGGTGGCTGTGGACATGGCCGAGCAGGGCGAAGAGGCCACAGAGTTCTCGTTATTGGCTCTCTCGCAGGACGTGGCCACCCCGTTCTTCGCAGCTTTTCCCACGAACATGGCAGAGAGCTGAGGATTGTCTGAAGTGAACATGCCCGGTGACTTGGCCTCGCCGGGGCTTGGGGCAGCATCAGCCGTGGCTTGCTGGGTATGGTTAGGGGGTCCCTGCGTGATGGCAGTGCTGTTTGGCATCCCTGCCGAATGCTTGCCATCATCAGGCCCCGCTGCCACACTGGGTCCCGAGGGCCTGCTCTCTTTGGTTAAGATAATGCCTTGCTGTCCACCTGAGGTAGCAGTAGGAGGCAGGGGGGCCAGGTGATTGAGAGCAGCCCCCTGTGCTAATGAACTGCCAGGCATGGTGGAATGCCCGACCTGATTGAGAAAGCCAGCGCCAGCTGCCTGGGAATGCTGGGTAGTCCCAGTGGAAGAGAAAGTCTGTTCGCCATTGGGACCTGCCAAATGCGAACCTGGACCTTTTTGAAGCCCCTGAGTAGAAACGAAGTAGAAACATACCTTTAGCTCAGCGCCCCGTAACGACCCACTCGTGACAACAGGGTCAGGGCAGACAATCAAGCCATTGACGATCAAGTAAACATTCTCTTGTTCATCCCCCCTACAACTTCCTGTCACATAATCGGGGCGGGGGGGGGCGGGGGGAAGTACTGTGCACTGAAATGAAGTTTGAGAGTGTCATGCTGGCAAAGAATCACCGTGTTCTATTGCAGAAATATTTTGCATTTTTAACCCAATATTTCATCAGTTTTGTTAAGTACAGCACATTGTCTGATCACAGTACAATCTACTCCAGACCTTCGCACCTCATTATGCTGTAACACTACCACTAGACCATTCTACATACATAAGGGGATTTTGCTTACCCGGTTCTGGGGGCTTTACCACTGCGATATCGCAGTGAATGTGACCCGTTAATGACACCAAGTCTTTCCATTATTTGGATCAAAGTTTGCATCAAAGTTTCAAGTAGCTGTCTGGTGTTATATGGTTTTAAGGAGATGGTGCATCTCTTCATTTACACGAGTCAATATGTCTATGGGGGGAGGAACGTGGGGATCACAGCCTGCCAGAGTGGAATGATATCCTTTTTATGGCTGCGCATGTGTCAGAGATGATCTGTGTCCTGGGGGGCTGCGGCTCAGACAGGACGCTGTACCAGTGATCAGAAGGCCGCTGATACAAATCCTTGCCCTTCAGCAAGGTTCTTAACCCCCGAATTGCTCCAGGGACTGGCTGACTGCTTTCTCAAAAAAGTGTGCATCACTTTAAATGAAAGTGTCTACTAAAAGATGGGCAGGCAGTGTCCCATGGATTACAAGTCCTGGAGATCCCATGTGTTTTCAGTGCGTATGGAAACAAGGAGGCGGGGCAAAGCTGCCTACCTGAGTGGAGTTTATGTGTTGGCTTTTCCGCTGCTCCTCTGTGCTGCTGCTGCTGCTGGTTGGGTTTGTGCAGTTATGAGGTAGTGTAGAGTTTTGCTGCAGGTAAGGCACATTTCCATTGCTTCCCATTCCCGTTACGTGATTATTGCCTACTGAGACAGTATCCGCGTGAGCCTGCGCCAGAGCGGAGCTAGTGGGGAAAGGCCCATTGGCCGAGGGGTGGGTAGTGCAGGGGAACCGGAGCACAGGCTGGGAAGCGGAGGGCGTCCGGGACAGAGCAGCATGGGGGTGCTGAGCGGAGGAGAGGGCGTTCACTGGCAGTGACGGGTTGGCGGCTGGCCCGTTATGAACAGCGGGTCGCACCTGTCCAGACGCATTTTGTTTTGTCTGTCGGAGAAAGGGACCATGTATCCATTTGAAATGCAACTAGCCAAGTTTATCAAGCACATTTAAACACAACCGAAGTTGAACCAAAGTGATGCACAAAAGAAAAAACAGTAAAACTACTCGGTTCCAATGCCTTTACAGTAACTCCTTACCTGCTGCTGCTGCATGACTGCAAACTGGGCTTCCAGCTGCTCCAGCATCTGCAGCTGAACATGCTTCAGGTTGGTCCTATTGGCCCGCAACTGTTCCAGGAGCTGTGGCACCAATGGAGGGGGCAGTAAATGAGTCTCTGCGGGCCAAGCGTGTTACCCATTCCCTGCTTAGCAGCACATACACACCTGGAGCTTCTGCGGGGTTAAGCCCCAGTCCGGGGCTTGCCGTTGAACTGGATGGTTGGCCCAGGAATCGGGTGAACTCTGCATTTTGGATGGGAGGGGGTATGAATGACTAATCCATAAACCAACAATGCAACAACGTGTGGAGCTGCATAAAAAAATCCTTGGAGACCCAGTGCCTCCACAGTACCTTTGCTGGGCTCAGTGTTCTCTTCCTCTTTGCAGGGCTACACTGCTCATCAGCCTGGTTTGATTGGCCCGTGTGCAGAGGTGCTGTCTGAGTTGGAATATGGGGCTGCCCCAGAACCCCTTCGCTATTCTGATGAGGTTTACAGGCCTAGCATGAACAAACACCATAAGGAACTGCAATTAACTTCAGCCACCGACCAGCAAGTTCTGCGGCCAAAACTGCAGAACTAGATCCACATCATTATCCATTTTACAGCAAATTAATACAATTACAGCAAAATGAAGGCGATCATCAAATAGCATCTCTGCCATTAACAATGAAAATATTTCTTTAAATTGTTGTTCATTTCATAACACATAAAATTTGGGTTTTTTTTCTTCAAAAAAGCGGTTTGTGTCATTTGTCACACACGACTTCAGAGGTAAGATTTCCATCAATAACTTTGACCACCTATTGCTCTGTTCCTGGTGGTAAACACACCAAATCCAGCAAAACACAGCCCTGCTTCTCTTGGCTGGAATAAGAATGACTTGCCATTGGGTATTTAAGCATTTGTCCTGAGACCAACTGGATGTTTAAAAAAGAATCAGCTAGTGAAAAAAGCACACAGCAGTTCTATAACTTGGCACTTAGGCCTACGCTTCGCCAAACTTAGACGCCTGTTTCACATTATTCAGAAGAAACAGTCCCCCCCACTTGTCACATTTCATCCCAAAAATAAAACAAGCAAAATGGCAATTTAAATCCCTTGTGTACAAATTGCACAAACACAGAAATAGTCACCATTCAACCTAATCAGCTTATGTCAATGAAGTTACTGTCAGACACCCATGAAGTCTCATTCTGATGGCTAGCAGATTTTGGCATGTTGGGGAAATGAATGAGCATATTATTCAGACTGTTAATGGGTGCTATGGCTGTAGAAAGAAACAGAAGGGGCGCCCCCCCCCCAAAAAAAGAACCTTTAAGAATGGGGAACGTGAAGGCTAGACCGTCCATTACGAAGAGTGCACACTGCCCCCCTCGGGGGTGTGGCCATGTTGCATTACATCACTACGTCTTCCTTTGAGGGATAATCCGCTCAGCTAGCTAGTATAGGATGGGTTTCTGCTTGCCTCCAGCTCTATACTTTATGCAGAACATAGACATTCCTCTTTGCCCACCTGTATAAACACACACATACACACCTCTAACACGGAACACTACTCAGGCACACAAGCTATGTATGACTCATATATCAGGAAGGATACATGACGATACATCAGAAAAAGGCCACATTCACTAACCATTACAATCAGCGAGCATGTCCGTTGTTCATTACAATTTCTCTCTGCTTATAAAAGGAGACATGAGACAAGTGTGCGGTTCCTGGGTTGCGAGCGCGTCGGGACGGAGGGGGACGTCTGCTCGCGGCCCAGCCTAGCGTCGCTCGTCCCCAGACAAGCAGGACTGCTGTAAGTGGTTAGCAAGGGCGGCCCAGTGCGAGGTCTCTAACAGGACGGGGCTCTCTCGTCTCACCTGCTGGGCCGTGCTCAGGGCGCCCTGCCTGGATGTTAGCTCTGCTGGGATTGGTAAGCTCCATGCCTCCTCTATACTGGGAAGTATTTTACTGTTACTCTGCAGACTACTTTGTTGGAGGTTACACAACTGAGCCTAGGAAAAATCGTGTAAAAACACATTTAATGCTTACTGATCTACTTCAGAGAAGTAAAAATAAATAAATAAAATCTGGTTTCTACTAGGTCTGCCAAATTAGCAGACCGGTCAGTGTAACTATTTCAGACAAATATCACAAATTTAACTGTTAATATATTAAATTAATGAAACAAATCTATAAACAGTGGGGAAAAATGTTCTGGATGTTATGAAATTATGATTTACATTATTGGTGGGAATGTTCTCACTCATACAGACTAAGTGGCAAACACAAAAGGTAAATAAGTAAATGAATAAAAAAGTGAAGTGTCACTTTCTCAGCAGGTGAACACCCACAATGATCCAATCATCTCTCACTATTTCAAAGCACAACAACCACCCCCCCCCCCCCCCCCCGAAACAGGCCACCAAGGGCGGCATATGAAAAGTGATTTGCAGGCTTCTCCAAGGCTGGTCATCCCACCCGTGATATCACATTTTCCACAGGGCCCCGCGAGATATGTGCCACAGGCATCATAATACTCATGGCGCTTTCTAGAAAGACCTCCCTCCACTGGTGACTTCCTCGCCTATCAGGCGGCCAAATTGAAGACCGCCAACGCACATTTCTAACCACTGCAGACCTACAGTGGCTCCATGGTTCCAAGTTTACAGCGTTGCGATCTCTCTCTCTCTCCAGTCATTCTCACACTGGCAAGGGAGGATGAACAACTACAAAGCGGATCATTTCTGCTGCCAAGCCGTCCTCAATAGCAGCACAATATTCTTTTCACAGAATTAAGGGGCATTGCAGGCAGCTGCCTGGACTGGGCAGTGTACCCCCGCCCCCGCCCTGCCTCCGCCCGCTCCATCTTTTAAAGTGACCCATCACCATGTTGAAACAAAAGGTAAAGTGCACATTGTATGAGCAGATAGAAGAACCTGAGAAAGATAACGGTCAGCTACAATTACCAGAGATAAGTTAGCAGGAGATACAGCAAGAGAGCTTCTGCTATGAAGAGGTGCTCTTACCTCTGTGGCATTTACTGTCCTACTGAAATTAGACAATGCGCAAATAAATTATAACGGGGAGTTTTTTCCACATTTGTCTTTCAGAAATGAAAACTTTTTCCATGATTTCAAATCATAGATAACAGACAACTAAAAATAAACCAAAATATGCCCTTGTCTAGAATGAGCCCATGCATTAAATACGGCATTGGACATATAGGAGAGTAAATCTTCAGCTAAATGACTGTGAAAACCATTCCGTCTTTATTAACAGTGGCATTTGGCAGTGGGAGCAAGCTAGGGTTGTGCAGTGGGTAACTGGACAGACTCACGGGAAAGGGCTCGGCTCCCTCCTGGATGACGAAACCTTCGATGAGGTGGGTGAGGATCTGTGGTTTCACTATGGCCTGGGGGGGCTTGTTCTCCGCATTCTGGGGCGTGCTCCCAGTCACAGACGGCGCATTGCTTCCATTTCCCGAGGTCATGGCTAGAGGCGAGCCCACACCTGGATGCGCATTCACCCTGTCACCGGCAACGGTACCTGCGGAGCACATCAAAACAAATCGGGGGCTCAATATTAATTTCTCCCCGCCCCCTCGGCTTTCTTTTTTATCTATTTAGGAAACTTCCCGAGCGCACGTTAAAGAAAGTCGAAGTGACAAACGCTTCCACTAATGTTGGTAACATGCACCTCGGGCATTTTATTTTTTTTGTTTGCACCGTGCAGGATCACCGAAAATCAAAACAAGCGGGACCGTAAGCGGCACGCGAGGTGCAGCAAAGCCCCGAGCGCGCGGTTTGTTTACTCACCCGGGCAGCACGCGCGTCCGGCGCAGACATTCAAGGGGCGGCGCGCGGCTCCCTATACTCACAGTTAAAGGTGCTCCAGAATACAACCACTCATAATGATAAGAAATCCCCTAAATGAGTGCACTGGCCGTGAAAAAAATGCATGCGTTTGCTGCACGAACGCTCAATCTAAACAGCTGCCATGAAAACAACATCACAAAATTAAACACGCGGAGCCATAACTAATCTGTGCTGTTGCTGTTCAACGCAGGCTAGCTGGCTACCTTTCTTTGCTGCTAATCAGCCAGTAGTATGCAAAAGTAAAAAAATCTGTCTAAAGAAGGTTTTAAATTAGTTTAGTAAATGTAAATAAGCATGGTGATTGGGTTAGGTTATACGTTTTCGAAAGTAAAGTAAAAATCCCAAAGAAATCTAGGCGCCTCCAAACGTAGTGGGGTCTTGCTGACAATAGTCAACAGTACAGGGAAGCATACGCCTTTGTTTCCTCCAACCATTTCCCTTTAAGGATTGTGTATTTAATGTATTAAAAAACATCTGCCGATCTAAACTAAGCCTTTTACGGACTCCGCGGATGAGACCTACCTCATATATTAGGCCAATTGTGGTAGGGAAATGAAAGTGAATCTCTCAGAAACTTTCCCAGTGAATTTGTTGTTTGTTCGACTCGGTCCACCCCCACACGAGTTAGCAGCACGACACTAACGCGCTTTGTACAGGGGAAATGAATAGGAAAGAGCCCGTCCTGGCTACTGACCCGCCGCTCCTGGAATTCTGTCCAATGAGAACGCGGCATGGCCGCGAGCCTGCTCTGCGATTGGCCGGCGAGGGCACTGGGAGCCCCGACCCAAGAGGAGCTTTTCCCACTTTGGCTAAAGATGCAGTTCCACAAGTACTAGACGCTCTTTACTGTATTTTAATTTCTCAGAACTTACATTTTTTGTTTGTTTGACTTGTACTGAATTCCTTTTACATATAAAAGCTGGCTGCTGAAGTTTTCAAGAATTACAGTTTAAGGCTTCAGTGTCGAGATTCTTGGTTTAAATTTAGAACCGAAGTGCCGCCGCTCTACGTGTTACAATACACGAGTCCCCAACGGCGGTTTGTTTCGTAAGTCTTATTTTTAAAGAAATTGCTTACAGGTATAGACGTTTGCATTCTTTAAAATTTAATTGGCTAATATTAAATGTGCTGTGATTTCCGAACGTTTCAAATACTAAATGAATAAAGGATTGTTATTACATTATAGGAGCCAAATATCACGTTAAATCCACACAAGCCAGGTTTAGTCATGTCCCGTTAAAAAGCATTTCTCGCTGTATTTTTCTCCAGTACACAACATCTTCGTTATATTTTAACCTTATTACATTAACCCCCACTCGGTGCTTAATCCAGCCCCCCGCCTCTTACCCGGATGACTTATTCAGCTGTATTAAAAGAGAAGAAGCCTACTGAATTAATTGCAAATACACTCCAAGGCATTTGTGTCTCATTTTAAACAGAAGCACGTAATGCTTTGCTCAATGCGAAGGCTAATTTAGGACACTTCTTATTAAGCGAACTTCACAGATGGAAGAAAACAGCACAAACTCTCCGCAGCATCTCAACACTGAGCATCCTGCAGTATATGTGCTAGATCTACATGTAAAGGAGATACTATTACCGCAAAAGACACGCATGGTTAATGTGGCATAAAGAATTGTACTGTTCTAAAACATAATTCACGCTGCACTGTGGATCAGATTAGTTGCCCTCATGCAAATTTTGCAACTTGGTACGTCCCAGTTTTATCTTGTGGTCTGCAGAAAAGGCTACAGCTCCTGCTTTAAATAAATAAAATTGGCTGTTCTGAAATGGCCTTTGTATAGCCATCTCCTGCTCCAATTACATTGCTTGCATAATGAACCCTGGTAAACAGCTTTTGCCTTTAGTATAGCATGAACAATTTCTAGATTGGCAGATGGATAAATGCTTCTGGTTGTCCAAGGAACAATAACAGAGTGACATTACCATAGGATGTATGGTAATATAACTCCATGAAGTGAGTCAGCCTTTCAGTCTAAGGCTCGGGGCAGGCAAGTGGCAGGCGGGACGGTGGGGGATGTTCAGCCAGGCCGTGGAGAAGATGGCCTGAAGGGATGTCAGTGAGGCAGAGATGCTAATGGAGCCACAGTAGCCAGCCCTGCAGATTGATCACAGGGCTCTAGGTTTGCTGAAGAATGACCAAGGAACTGGATTCTCCTTGAGAGGCAGGAATTCCAAACCACACGAACTGCGTTTAGAGATATCTCAATGTCACGCTCCTACATTCTGGGTCCATTGCCCAAGTTAATGCAAGATGAACTAAGAGGAACCATTCAACACCAACACGCCGGATGTGCAAGAAGCCAGTACACCTTTTGCCGATGGAGAAACTCCACTACTGACCGTAAGGTAAGACAAATAGCTTCACTCAATATGCCTGAGACTCGAGAACTGTGTTGTTGTTAGAATCATATTGGTTAGTACGCAGCTTTACAAGGTCAATGGGGCTCTTAGTGGATTAGAAGCACATCTTCATTAAAAGAATAAAAATATTGTATCATTTGGATGGTTTAGGTGTAATTCTGGGGGGGGGCAATCTTATCCGCAAAGGCTGGTGTGTGTGCAGGTTTTTGGGATAACTTTTAGGTCACCTGTTCAAACCTAGGTGTGAGGACTCTTCAGCCAATCAGTCCTATAATTAGTAATCTAATTAGGGAGTTGCAGCGAAAACCCACAAACACACCGGCCTTTTTTGCATAAGGTTGGCCACCCCTGATGTAATTAAATGCTAAATACAGAGGAAGAAAGTTCAGGTTAAGAAATACAAATTCTGAGAACAAGATTTTGCTTTAACCAACTAGTTGTGTATAAAGAGTGACAGTCACAGAGTACTCAACTTATTGGTTGAAACAAAATCTTGGTGTGGATTTTTACTTTCTGAACCTGAACTTTCCACTTTTGGCTAGATATTAGAGAATAACAAGCAAGGGGGGTTTCAGACTAAAGCCATGCCAATACCAGTTTGGACCTGGGGGGGTATAGAAAGGGTATTTCTGGTAGGCCTGCAGATGGCAGTAATGTGAAAGCAAGTCTGTACTTAACTACCCGGATCCATCTGGTACACTCAGCTGTTTTTTTCACGCTAGAAGTTCAGTCAAAGGCAACATCAGTAACTAAGCATCTACCTGCTGATGTTCAGCAAACATGGATCACACACATTTTTATTTTCTTCTGACCCCTAACTGAATAAATCAGGCAGACAGGAACACCTGCCTCCGAGGCTGTCTGCCTCAGAGTGAGCCTGATACGGTACCTTCTGCCTGGAGCGCGGGCCCGTCAGGCTCCGGCCTGTTCTGCTCTGTTGTGGTTTCCAGGGGCTGGGGAGCAGTTGTGGGTATCTGGGCACGAGGCTCCGGAGCGGCCGGCTGCTCTTTGCTGCTGTCGTCCTGCTTTGGCTGAACAGCCTGAACCAGCCAAGGAAATGGGTCAGTTTATACAAAAAAAGTAGTTTGCTAAAACTTATAAGTTATTAATCCTTAGGAAAAGTATTATGAGATGTAGTTGAGGCGAGGCTTGCTCGTACCGGGCTCAGCACCGGCGGAGTCTGGAGGTTGACCGCTGTCAGCTGCACAGGCTGGGCTGTCGGCTGGCTGGCTGGGCTCTGGCTGCTTTGGGCGAGAGCCTGGGTGCCGACGGTGGAGTGAAAGACAGCGGCCTGCAGGGCCGGCGGTGGCGGCTTGGGGAGCACAGGGACGGGGCCCTGGGGGGGGGCCGCCACAGCAGGCTGCAGGGCCAGCGCCTGCACTGCCTGGGCTTGGAGGTGCGCCTGAGCTGGACTCCGCTGGGGAGGCTGCGACTGGATCACAAACTGCGGCTGCTTGTGCTGCTGCTGCAGCAGCTGGTGTGGCTGGATCTGAGCAAAGGCTGGAATGAGAGAAAAAAGGCCTTCATCACCTGTGATCTACATCAATCAGGAGCAAGCTCCTGAAAACAACCTCCTAAAAGCAACCAATCAGGAGCAAGCTCCTGAAAACAACCTCCTAAAAGAAACCAATCAGGAGCAAGCTCCTGAAAACAACCTCCTAAAAGAAACCAATCAGGAGCATGCTCTTAAAAATGACCCGATGGAACAGGTCCAGAACAATATTCAATAACAAAATAGATTTTTGAAATGAATTAACAATAGTTTTTGACATAGACATCAATACATAACAAAAATGGGAACTTTTTACTGACTGTTTCGAGTCTCTGTCATCTGGGGGGGGGGGGGGTTTATGACGAGTTATGTGTGTGCAAAATTTGGTGGTTGTACATTGTATTTTGTACTTTAACTACGTTAAACCTTTCTACGTTAACCATATTGACTCATAAGTACACGATAGTACACAGATTTACAAACACAAATGCCTCAATAAACAGTTATATCACGGCGCTGCTGAATTCTCAAATCTGATTGGACAAAAGGGTGTTGATTAATTTTCTATAACTGCACATGCTACCCGAATCATTCATTCATTCATTACAAGCCTTGTCATGCATTAACCCTGACATTTACTCTTTAGTATACCATTCTTTAAAACCCACGTTAGCTTTATTATTTTAACATCTATTTGTTGATTTCCTCTTTATCTTTACACTGTTATTAAGAATTGTCTACACCGTGATTTCAGTGGTAAACGCCACATTAGAATTTATAAAAATATATCTGGAAGGTGTTTCACAGTCTGTCCTGAGGAGTACAGACATGAACAAGAATAACCGCCTTTTGAAAACACCAAAGTTTTGAACATTTCATGCACTTTACCCCCGCACCGCAGCTGTGGGTGAGCTGTGGCATACTCTCTAACGTGGGAAAAGGGTTTTTTTTGCACTCTAGTGTCCTGAGTCATGGTGCACAGGAGCTTGACTGCTAGGGAAAGAAGACTGCAGACAGAAGGTGCTTATAACCCAAACAAAGGGACACCTTAAGAGCAGAGTAAATACCACTGGCCAGTTTCTGTGTGCTAATGTCCACATTGCTTTGCTATAGACTTTCCACAGTCTGCTGCACTCAGTATTCTGAATGCTAGAGTCTAAAATGGTCAAATGCTACATAGCTAATTGTACTACTAACCGATCTCAGATTCATCTGCTAATTCAGACCAATTATGTTCGATCTCTGTGTATCAATCCCTTAACTCTAGATGGTCTTTAGCCTGTTCTGTTCCTTACAGTGATAAACCTCACCATTTGCAGAAAAACCTACCACCTCTTTAGTGAAAAATGTTATATTCACCCAGGCTCAAGTAAATGTTTCATGTTTTGACAGTGAGTTTCCTCCAAGAAATGTAAAAGAGACAGTGCCAACAGTGGGACTACATTCTGGCTAAAGTTAAACAAGGAAGGGGAGAAATGTCTGTGGTATTAGAGGTATCTTTATGGGAAGCACAATGTTTTGCCCACTAGTGGGAAATGGCTCATAAGTCACAGAGATCCCCCGTGAGAGCCAAATTTGACCCGTTCCTGTCTAACACTCTTTCCCAACAGCTCTGTGGTATTTCGGGCACGATGTTCAAAAATGCTGTAATTGAAAACATGCTCTTGCTTGAACCAACACCAAGGGAGCAACTCCCATATTCATTCACCACAAATCTGCTCTACTCTGCCAGCCTTGAAGGACAGTCGGGTGGGGGGGCATCCTGTGCATTCAGCGTACAGTACAGGCGAGGCTGGTGGTCTCTCGACCTAACTGTGTGGCCTTGCCGAAAAGACAGTGATAATAGGTTATGGGTACGTGATTAATGAAGCTCAGAGAAAGTGCCAGATTGTGTTGAAACTCTGTCTCTTGCTTGGAAATCGACCATGGTGACACAGATACCGTGACAATGACTATGCTCATTTAATGTCCCCGTCAGCGATTGTTGCAGAATCACGTTTTGTCCTCATACAAATTTCCTTGTTAGTGGGAATCAGGATATTGTGAGGCTCTGAATGCTTGGGATAAGCGGGGAAGGATGTGGGGCATTTCATTGATCTACTACTAAATGGCATGACAGATTTATCTGCTGCATAAAAAGCTTCAGGAGTACTGCAGACAAGAGGAGCCCTTTCAGAACGCCTCGCTTGTTTCAGACCAATCAGCCATAAGCAAGACCTTCATGAGAAAGCCAGAAATGTTCCAGTACAGCTTTTCCTTTGATTCTGTTGTATATGCTATTCAGTGATTTTTGTAAAACTATTGCTGCCGTTAAGACGACTGCGATTGATTTAAGGAAATGATATCACTGGAGTTAAATTGTTGTTCAGTTATGGGTTTATTTATTAGGGATGAAAAACAATGAAAATAGAAAATCCTCCTGAGATCCAGCAGTTTGTTTTGTCCTCTGTAGTGGACATTATGTTTCTGCTAGTGTCTCTCATTCTATACATGCCACTCTATTAATAAAGTCATGTTTTTCCTTATTCCTTAAATTGGACTGTTTAAAGATATCACATGCACCATCTCAACACTTAAATTATGTTTTTTTTTTTCCCTCAACACTTCATATTTTGAACTTTTATTTTTTAAATCACTTACTCCCACACCTTGTATGAATTGTGCCAAAGACCACTGGCATCATTACTTTAATTTTCTTTATTTAATTAGCATGGAAATACTCCCTGGTTTTGGTGTTCTGTGAAAGGTGGAAAGGTCAGAGGTTGCACTTCCTGTCATTTGCCAAAAAAGGCTTTCCTTAGCCTGCAACCCTGCGGCAAACACGGCTGTGGAGGAAACCCCGATGGCTCCCCTCCATGCTGCCTCATTAGGCAGCCTTCAGATCTGGTGACCCCTGTCCTGCGCCCCACCCACGTGGCCTGGGCCAGCCAGCGCCTTGCTGCTGCTTAGGGGAACGTAAAACAAACAGCCTGCAGCCAATTGGCTCCTGCTTCCTCTGACCCTACAGTGGCTCCTTCTGGAGGCTAATGAGGGCTGTATGATGCATGCGGCTCTCAGCACAGGCTGCAGAGACACCGACCCTCTCGTAACACACACGGCACAAAAGCCACGTCTGCGGTCTTAGACCTCAGTTCATCTAATCTGGAACAGAAGCAGTTACATCAGCAGCTCCTAATATGGGAGACACGGTTCTGTGTTACAGATCGATCACATGTGGCTTTTACTGCTGCAGTCGTTTCGCTGAGCTTGTGCGCAATCAGGGGTTTGACCAACAGTTACCTTCCATGTATGCAAACCTTGCAAAACACCCCCTGTGGACGAGATATTCGCTCATTTCTTCACTTTCACCCCCTGACCTTTCCCCGTCTCTCAACCCCCACTGGTCCGTTCATTCAGCCTGATATGACGTAATGAATTCTCCTCCAAGGAGAAGAAGCATAGTTGTTAATTAAGGCCAATGGATGTTCTGGGATAATGGGGCAGTTAAAAGCCTTCAGGCGATAAAAATGTCACAGCCAAGGCTGCAGCTGATTGTGGCTGATTAATGGTAGAGCAAAAATTTACAAAAGACTTATCGATTCCTGCTTTTTCTCAATATAACTGCATGATGCACCTCTGTGAATTCTGATTTAAAGTGAAATACAACAAAAATAGCTACCTAAAAAAGGTATTTAAGTTAATTAATTTCAAAATTTTCCTTATGACCTATTTTGCACAGAGTCTTACGTATGAATTTCTCACTCATTCGGGTTTTGATTACATCTTATTTCAGTAAATGCATGTTAAGTGTAGGCAAATTCACGGAGCCGGAATACAGGACCCTGAGATTATATTTAACAGACGATCAGGTTATGTGTACACATCATAAAAGCTAAAGGAAAAGTCTGCTTTCAGTTCCTCCCCAAACTTTTGAGAACAATCCCCAAGCCGGTTTCGCCTTGGCTTCCAGCTTCTTCCACATTTTCATGTATACAGGCAGGCAGTATGGGCCCAGACAGCTCCAGGGCTGATCTTTCATTCCTGCCAATTCCACATGTTCCCCCCTCCATTGTTGCGTTTGTATGTCCTGAGCCGAACTGGCATCCCATCCAGAATGTTCCCCTTGAATTTGCCCTGTGCTGCCTGGTATAATCTCCAGGCCTCCCCCAGCCCCAGGCCTGGATAACAGTTACTTTCTATATGAAGACAAGTTTTTCCTACCTACAAACAGGCCCGGCTCCTGCACTGAAATGTTGTATGGATAGGACTGTAGTGTAGTCTACAGGAGTTCTAGAACTGGGCCAAGCAGTGCTGTTTAATGATCGGTAATTGGGCGCACTGTCCCACGCTTGTTAAGTTCATTTGTGTTCCAGACGTCTGTGGGCAGCTCTTGCTCGCTCGGGTCACATAGAAATTTGCTGCAGCTTGGAGGGTCATATACTTGGCCCTGGGGTGGGCCAAGCCTATGATTGGCTGAGCCAGGCCTGCATGCAAACATGTGGACCAGTGGTCCACTCTGATTGGTTATAAACCATGACTAGTTAAATTCCATTGGTGCAGCACAGACAACCTACCTGGGGTGAGGAGGGCACGGCTGCTGACAGTAGTCACGTTGCGACTGACAGCCACCCCCCGTAGTGCCAGCTCACCGGCGCCCTCTGCTTTTTTTCCACCTTCTGTGATGGACTCTTGTGTGGTGCCTTTTCCTCCCAGACCCTGAGCCCCCATGCAGGCATTCTTCAGCTGGGCTGCAGGCTGCACAGAGAGGGAGTTCTGCACGGCCCCGGAGGCCTGTTTAAGGCCCAATGCCTGGAGCTGAGCCTGAGAGGGAGAGGCTGAGGATGCCCCCTGCTGGCTGCGAATGGCAAGGTTCTGAACCTGAGAGACAACAGTAAGACACTTACACAAAACCCTTAATAAAGGAACACTGTTGTAACAACAACAATAATTTTCTTGATATATATTTTTCATACAAACACATACAGGCTGTATCAGCTTAATTCCCAAGAGTACAACAAGAAAAGCTGAAAACTCTAAGCCAAGTTTCTAGCCACTATGCTGTTAACCATACTTTCTATCGGTACTTCAATCATTTTACACTGTGTGCAGAATTATTAGGCAAGTGTGTATTTTATTTGTATCTTCTCTTCCGACCAATATTTTCAGTC
>JAOYFF010000106.1:2107419-2144713 GCA_025773925.1 Cryptomyrus ogoouensis | reverse complement strand
TTTACAAGTCTGCCCAACTTTAGCTAAAAAATATGTCCAGAAATAGTACTTGCCTAATAATTCTGCACACAGTGTATTATTGAATCGATTTATAACACATTCACACTTTTGATGTACTGCAATGCAAATTATTTCGATATGTAATCAAGCTACAATTACATCTTTACAGGAAAACCCGCAAAATCACATTGATATGTTTTTATTTCAGATTATTGATTTTTTATACTAGTGCCTTTATCAGTCCAAGACGTGTCGTCCTATTACTTTTGTCGCCCTCTAGTGCAACACAGATGCACTACAATCCACGTGTTTTGTGAAGAGTTGGCATGCGGTACCTGAGCAGAGGAAGACTGTCGACCAGCGGGTAGCGAGGAAGCCTCGGGGTGCACGGCCGTGACGGTGGCGGTGGGGGTGAAGATGAGCTGGAGGGACAAAGGAACAGGACGATCTAGGCTACTGGCTACCTGCACAAGGTTCTTTTGCCTGGAAATCACACAATAAGGCAGAACCACACAGATGCTTATCTCAGCCACTCTGTGAAACAAGGCTGCTACCAGCAGGACCGTATTTAGAAATGATCATTCATGCATTCCTGCGTTTTCTATTTGCAGCAGGTAATAAACACGTGCAAATTAATTATTTGGTTCTTAAATCCCATGCCGTGTTTCTCAATCGGCATGACAGATATCCATCTGTCATTGTATTAATACATTACTGTACAACTAGCTCAAATAACCTTGTTTAAAGAAATGTTAAATAATATTACACCATCGTAGAAAATAGTGTGTGTGTGTGTGTGTGTGTGTGTGTGTGTGAGGGGGGGGGGTTCTCTTACAATATTGTGACTCCGACTGTAACCCACATTTGAGTATACACTTCCAGACAGCTCTCAGACAGCGCTGGTCTGATTTCATGTCGTGAATTTGATATGACGGTCATTAGCCTGGGGAGTTATTTAATACAGACATGACTACACAACCCAGACTACCTCTTTTGTTTGCAGTTTACTCATTTAAACGGGCTACAACTGAAAATAACACAGAGGAATGAAAACAGTTTTTCGTATTAATTCGTTTTCTTAAGGTCTACAGCCATATCCCACCAAGTCAGTCACCCCTCTCAATCACACTTCCCCTCACAAGCGGCTTCTGTGAGACTCCCTCTGTGGTCTTGTGCTCTAACAGCACTTACAGGGCTAACTGAGAATGCTGTCGTGTCGCTCATCAGGATTTTATACACCCGAACACAACCCCGCTTCGCCAAATTGATTTTTCGGTTTAAAACCGAGATTCATCCGCTCTTCTTTTTCTTATATTCTGTATTGCAACAGTTTGCTTCCTGATGGGAGAGCACAGCAGTGTCTAAAATGCAGAATTAATAGCGCCGTTTTCAGTGTTCACCCTTGCTTTCCTCAGCCTGCCGGGGACAGGTGAAGTTTCCATGTTGGACGGACGGCCGTTTGACCTGGGAAAATTTTGATACCTCATAATGCAGAAACATTGCAGCACTTTTTCTGTTCATATTCCCAATTTCCGCAACCCCAGCCTGCTCCATTGAATCTTAATTTAACTCCAAGGCTTTATTTTTGCAGTGGGAAGAAGAACAGCTTATTCAATGGAAAAAATAAATATATATGACAAGCAGCCATATGTAGACTGAACAAAATAACACTAGACCAGCTATTTTCAGCAATTTCTCATAACTTTTGGTTCTCATATTTTTCCAGAAAGAAAAACTATAGTATATTACAGTTTTTCTCAATTGCTTTGGCACATTTCATGAAACACATTTAACATTCTCAAAGCTATAAGAGCATTTCTTAAAACACTTCATACATACATCACAACACTGGTTTGGCTGTAAAAGTTTGTAACTCACCCAAAACAACTCATGTCTCAAAAGCAAATAATTCCACCAATGAATTAGTCAGTGCCACCAAAACGAAAATATCAATAAGCATCGTTTTAACCGTGAGTCAAAATGCTTAGATACATTGTCAGTAAGTCAGTGTCAGTCTGCTCCTGAGCTCCACAATGCTGAACGTCAGTCATTTCCCACTTTCTCATTGTCACTGACTGATCATTTTTCTTTAGCAAACTGTTTCTTATTCATGTCAAAGACCCCAGTTTCAACACTGCAAGGCCATACATGACAGTATGTAAAGTTCACTGGCAAAGAAACCATTTGCATGCATATGTAATTTCTTCAGATCTCAAGACACAGTATAGTAGCAAACCCAGTCACACAGCAGTGTATAACACAGAAACGGCAAAATAATGTAGTGTGGGAACGAAAAATACAATGCTGTATCACTGCAATTTATTGAAGAACTTTTAAATTTAACTGTTTTGCATGTGGTGGCTAACACGATGATCACTTACATGTATAGTGTTGGCTGTACAATTATTACAGTGGAAAACTACATAATATATTTTGACCAAACTGACTAAAGCAACTGAAAATTGTGCCAAATGATGACAATTGTACAAAACCATCAGCATATATGTATGCTAATTTACTATTTACTAAAACATTTGGAAATTTATGGGAAGCAATGAGAAATGATGTTCTGCTGTGCAGAAGTGACATTATAGTTTGGGGATCACACTTGTCTTGCTAATGTTAAATATACTTTGAGAAATGCTGCCACAATTGTCCGGCTCATATTAAAAATGTAAATCTAAAAAATGAAATAACCTTTATAATGTCCTTAAATTCTTGTTGGAATGGTGTAAAACTCAGTGAAGCAATATCTGTTACACTGAAGAATGTTCAACCGGATATTAATGGCTGGATGGGTTATTTGTCAGCAGACAGAGACTGTTTGAAAATGTTTGGTATGATAAATAACAAACATGCAGATACAGACACTAGATGAAGCCGTAGTTCAAAGTCACGGACTGTATGTAACAGTGCACCATGTTACATAGTGTGTCATGGATGACGCGTTTGCATGGACGCAGGCAAGCGAGTTCAGCACATGGAGATGCAGCCCAGGGTAGCAGAGGAACAGAAACTATTAACAAGGCGGAGAACGATTTCATCTGCTGTACGCTGCGTTCAGATCTGCTTTACACTTTTGGAGGGTCATTGATATGTAATGTTTTCTGCAGTAAACATACAGCGTTGCGTGACTGTATATCATTAACAAATCTGTATTTTTATTGTTACAGAGAAGCTCATTTTGAGTTTGAACAGACATTTCTGTTGTGAAATTGTCAGGTCCAGTGATTATTTGGTACAGTGTGAACAGAGATGAGCTGGAGCTTCTTTTTATATTTTAATCATTTCTGACACAAATCATTAGGAGTGTGTATGCGTGCGATATGTGCGTGTGTGTGTGTGTGTGTGTGTGTGTGTGTGTGTAAAAAGCACACATTCCCTTACCATCTGGGCACGCAGGTACATCTGGGCCTGGCTGGCAGTGAGAGCGGGGCTGGGAGCATTGCCCAGGAGCACGGCCTGCTGGGAGATCCCCGTGGGGGCGGGGCTGACACCCTGAGCTCTGCTCATCAGTTGGGCAGCTGCTGGTGAGGTGGCCAGGTTAATCTGCGGGACACACAGAGGGGAACACAAAGGGACTCAGCGCCATCTGACTTTATAGGACTGCCACCTCAATGCATCAATAAGAGAACAAAAGGACATAAAACTACATGAATGAATGTGGGACAAGAGGCAGCATAGCAGCTAAGGATGCGGAGTCATCATGGCTCATAGCAAATAGTATTCAGTCATTCAAAACTGCTAGGTAGATGCCTTGAAATAATTATAAAGAAGCAAGCTGAGTCACATGAGGGCTTAGTACAGATTTTCTCGATCGCTTTGATAATTTCATGTACTTAACATTCTCAAGACTATAAGAGCATTTCTCAGTACAAGTTCATACATACAGCACAACACTATGGTTTAGCTGCAAAAGCCTGTACTCACCCAAAACAATTAACTCATGTCTCAAAAGCAAATAACTCCACCAATGAATAGTGAGTGCCACCACAATGAAAAGTACAATCAGCATCGTTTTAACCATGAGAGTCAAAGTGCTTAGATACATTGTCAGTAAGTCAGCTCCTGAGCTCCGCAAGGCTGAGTGATTGTTGGTTCCCACTTCCTCACTGTTACTGACTGATTATTTTTCTTTAGCAAACTAATAGTTTTGGCTATAAAATTATTGCAGTGGCAAACTACATAATCTATTTTGACCAACCTGACTAAAGCAACTGAAAATTGTGGCAAATGACGACAAATATACAAAACCAGTTGCATATATGTACTAAAACATTTGGAAATTTGTGTGAAGCGATGAGAAATGATGTTCTGCTGTGCAGAAGTGACATTATGGTTTGGGGATCACACTTGTTGTTCTGCTAATGTTAATTATTTAAGAAATGCTCCAAAGCGATCGAGATAAACTGTAACTGCAATCATGGATCTTTCCACTTATTTCCTTGCCTCCAACCTTCTGGAAGCAACCAGTCAACAACAGAGATAAATATTAGTTTAAAGCAACAGGTTAAGTAACATATTTATCTTTTTTAACCAAAAGTTAGTGTGCAACCTAACTGAATCTACACTCTCAGAAAAAGGTTACAAATTATACTTTTGCTGGTCACTGGGTCTGTACCCTCAAGGGTCTGCCAACGGTACCCTTAACTGTGGGTAATTGTACCTTTTAATGTACAGAAATGGACTCTGATGAACATTTCTGTATCATCGATGGTACATTAATGCTGTTTGTACCTTTGGGATGTTCCTCAGAGTCTATTTCTGTACCTTAAAAGGGTACAAGGGTACAGCCCCAGTGACAAGCAACGGTACACATTTTTACCCTCTTTTCTGAGAGCGTAGGTCTGTTGGCGGGTGACCTTTCTAATTTGACTCAAGGTCTGTCGGTGGGTGTCCATTATAATTTACTCTGGAAGTGTCAGCTAACCATAATGCAGTTTAAGCAGATGGTGTGTATGGTTTCTGTCACTGTTTCTACAGTACCCTTGAGCAAGGAGCATGATCTGAATTGCTCAAGTAAAATTATCAGTCACTGTGAAACATTGCATCAGCTAAGACACTAAATGAATATTTAGCACATTCTAATTAATTTATTCAGAACTGTTTTCCAGCTTTTGCCAGTAGCACTATTTGCCATGGCGAGACACCACTTTAAACCAGGTTCAATTTATTTTTATATGAAAAACTTCAGTTAGTCCCAAAGGACGAAAAATGTTTAACATGAAACAGCATCACAGACTGATATAAAACCAGTAACACAGCAGTATATAAAATGACAATATAATACAATAGTGAACATACGACTTGCAAAACACAGAAGATAACAGAAGGAGATAACATTGGCTTTGTGAATGAGTCTGAAAACAGAGAAAAGGGCTTAGCGGCCAGCAAGTAGTTGCGGATGGATGGAAGGATGGATAGATGGATGTATGGATGGGTGAGACAGACACAGACAGAGAGATATGCTGAAGAGTCCGTTGAACTTGTGTTGTCCTCCAGGATCAGTGTGGCCCAGTACCACTGATTATGGAAGATGGATTAGACTCACCGTGGCCTGCGAGGATCCTGCCTGCTGGGGGGCAGAGCCATTCTGAGTAGCGCTTTGTCTACCTGCCATGATGCTGGCCTGCAGGAAAATGAGCAGGAGTTACAGGAAGTTGGGAAAGACGCCTGGAGTCCAACACAAAGGCCATTAATCACAGTCAGTGCACAGAAAAAGCCATCGTCCCTTTTCAGACATTCATTCAGTCTCTTTCACCCATTCTTACCATTCTTAGATGGGTGAAAATTATTCCTTGTTAAAAAAAACAGGGGGTTTACATCATACACACAGTGTAGTTTAAGCAGTAATAATTATAATAATAAAGTACGTGCAAATACGGTGGCAGGAATTAAATTAATTCTACCGTAATAAAACTCTCAAGGTCTTCAGTGATTCTTAATGTTCTTTTTAATTTATAAAAAAACTTAAGTTACAAAAGCATGAATCCTGATCACCCACAAGGCTCATTCACCCGGCACAGGCCTCAGACATCCCAGTGCCACCAGCAAGCGGCACGTAGCAGACAAAAGGGCTTTGAGCAGCGTGCGCACGTGGGAGGTAAGCGAGCCCCGGGGGGGGGCACTAGGCCGTCCATCAGCGTCAGCAGAGCCACAGGGAGATCGATGGCCGTCCACGGGTGTTTCCTGACGTTATGTGTGATTAGCTGCCCGCAGGGAAGCAAAGTGTCCAGCAACCGGCCTCCATCTCCCCCAGATGGCAGTGAGGAACGAGCCAGGAGCCTGGAGGGCCGGTCAGGAACGCGGGGCCCCGTGGAATGCGACGTGTCTGCAGAGTAATGCGCTCCATGTGGCACCACGACACGGCATTTTCGCTGCTACGCAGTGTATTTCCACACTGGAAAATAAACATTTCCTCCCTTCTGCCCCATGCGGAGGCCTTTGCGGCAGTAATTTGAGGGCTATTCTTAATCACAGTGTGACAGGTTGGGTTGGCCCCCGGTAGAATGGCATTAATCACTGTGACAGATGCAGAAGCCCTACGCAGAGAGTGCGGACACTGACTCAGGGTCTGGAGACTTCCTGTGAGCAGGGCCCACTCAGGTTTCACGCAGGTCTGCTCCACACTAAATGGAAATGTCAGAATACAAAGGAAGACTCTCACCACATTGGGAGCTGTTTTTTCAGGATAAGATTTACTTAAAATTAGAAGCTTTAAATTCAATAAGAGTACTTAGACTACTTATTGAGTGCTTCCTATTTATAATGATTTTATTTGCTTGCAGAGACAGATATTTAATTAAATGATTCTGTTTATTGCCTTGTGGGGGACTGGCATCCCATTAAGGTCTCCCCACCTTGTGCTCCGTTCTTCCTGGGATAGGCTACAGGATGTTTTACCTTATGAACTTTACTGAAATTCACAGCAAAAATCATATGCTGGAATTTGAATGAATGATGTCAATACTCCAACTTAGTTGCTTGTCTTTCATTTAAATAGTTAATACTTCATTTCCCATCATTCTTTGCACCTCAGGCTAATGTGCCTGTGTCCCACTGAGAACATAAAAATACTTGCAAGTCTTCTGTCCAAGTGGGATGGCCAAACCTCACACGTGATTCCGGCATAACACGAGACCTGTCCATCTAGCTGGCGAGATATTCTGAGCATGTGATCGATACATTTTAAAGCCCTTCTCTTGTTTCAAAGGATCCTTTCTCCAAAGTTAAGACAGAGAGCTTTGTAAAGACCAAGGCACATCAATCTGAGAAACTATTCAGGCACGTGACGCTGACAGCGACAGATGTAAGAAACCCAAATGAAGACGGCTCTCTTTGCATGTGAAACATCCGACTGAGCTGAAGGAAAACCTCACATATACACACAGAGACGCATGTATAACCTGCAGTGCAGGACTGCAGGAAGCATGTGACAGGCACCCTAGATTGCATATTGTTTGTTATTTACACTGTGTTCTAAATAACCACATCATTAGTGCATATTTTCTGACTGACAGTAATTTCTGTTATTTCCACCTCCCAGGGCAAAAATAAAGAGAATAAAATATATAAACAATTCAAAACTATTTCGCTATGAAATATATGCTTTTGTCTTATGACCAAAGCAGCAAATATAAATATCTAGTGGACTCCCTTGGCAATAGTTTTTTGGATTGCCGATTGTTTTCTAAACCCAGAGAGATGAAAGGGAACCTTTGGTTATGGTCATGTCATGTGTGGTTGGACCTTGGCTGCCTGTAGAGTGTGATGGTGCGTTTGTGAGCATGTGTCCTGTGATGGACTGGCCTCCTTTCCTGGGTGTCTGTCCCCTGCCCTCATGTCCCTGTACTGGATAAGTGAGCGTGGAAGATGAGGGGAGACGTACATTATACACACATGTATGCACACGGTTAAAGCCGTAATCGCAATAAGCACATGTGATCTCTGTAACATCTGGCTGCGATGGCGCTTGCCTGCTGCACGGCGGCCAGGCTCTGCAACTGCGCGCTGCTCAGGTGCTGCTGCTGGAGGGCGGCAGTCTGCAGCATGAGGTGCTGCTGCTGGGCTGCATACATCTGCTGCAGGTACTGCGCAGCTGTGCTGGGCTGCCGGTGCAGGGCCTGTTGGATCACCTGCAGAGAGCAGGAGCACAGAGGTTTCAGTTAGAGCATCACCGTAAGATCAAACACAACACAACCAACTGTCTGGTCGCATGATCTATGGTTCAAACTGCGGATGTTCAACAAAGCCCCCTGTACTTGTGGAACTTAACCAACCACCAATGAGGAATGAACAGCAGTGTTTCTCAATCCGGTCCTTGGGAATTTCCCGGCAGTCCATGTTTTTGCCCCCTCTCAGCTCCTGGGAGAGAGCAAAAACGTGGGCTAACTGGAAGTCCCCAAGGACCGGACTGAGAAACACTTCTCTACAGAGCAGATAATGGGTTCACTTTAACTTATATCACAATCAGGGAAGATACAGTGATGCCTGTGTACAGATTTACACAAGAATTTATGCTCGTACTGATATCTGCTAATGAGTTTGGAAATCCTGACCTTTATGACACGTACACCAAATCCTGACCTGATACATCAGCAGACCACAGCCCCACTGAGCTGCAGGGCTCTTTGCGTTGCCATATGTTTATGCTTCCTTTGTGTTTGTACCAAGTTCCAAGTCAAAAGGGTGGAAAGCTACAGAAATCAGCAGCCAAAATATTTTGATGTGTAGAAGACATATTTAAGGACCTAAATCAAAACAAAGTTACATCAGCCTCCTGGACCACAGACCAATATACAAACATAGTTACTCACACAATAACCAGGCTCAGCAAAAAGGGAACTTTAGCCTCTCCTTTCCAACATAAGACAAATATAACAATCTCTGTCATTCAACCCTTTTCTGTTCTTGCTCCATAATCAATCATCCCGTCATCAACAGAAGTGTCAAAATGTACATTGCTGGATGGGATCTGTCATTAAACGGCATCAGCATCAGCAAGTCCCCAGGCCAGGACAATGAATCCTCGACAGATCCCAGGTCAGAAGGCACCCCCCCTCCCCAAAGCCACAATACCCTGCTCCCCCACTCCACACAAGCCCAGACCCCGGAGTAGTTCTTCACATGTGCCCCGATATTCATGGAACAACAAAAGAGATGGCTTTGGAAACACGAACCCTCACCTCGGAACAACAGGACTCTCTCTGATTTTAAGCCTTCCGTGGGGCTGCTGTTTCATCCCATCCGCCGGTGAGAAATGGCCTGAGTGGGCTACACTGCTACGCATACGGGCGTACGTTCACTTATAGATCCGGAAGACGATCATCCAAACTGTACTAGCTATCTATATGAAAGAAATCTTCATACGCCTCAGACAGGTGTCCATGTAGCCATTTGGGGATTCTTATTTATTTGTTTGTTTGATTGATTGATTTTTATTTTATTTTTTTTGCATGTGTGATGTTTTTCTTCAGAAATATTTGTTGACAAATCTGCCAGACTCTGTTTTCTAAAACACTGCATGATGAGTGTATACTACCGTCTGCCGGCGTATACAATCATACACTGCCGGGTACCTGGAATGATGTCCTCATTTAATGAAGACTTAAATTACAAAGAAATACATTTAATCTGTGTAGCACATCTGACAAATCTATCATGCCATTTACCAGGTCAGGACAAGACTACATATACCATTTTCAGCTATTTAAATACAACACTAGCACCATCAGTTTTCCAAAAATCAACTATCTAGCAAGGTTTATAAAAAAAATTTTTACCAACAAATATGTATTCATGGCTTCCTTTTTTGCAGCCAAGAAAATTGTGCTTGTATTTTAAGTTTGTGTAACAAAAAAATGAACAGATTAAATATTACGTGGTTAATGTATCTAATATAAGTGATATCCCAGATAGCACACATATGTTGAAATGACTGATTCCATATCAGACAAAAAGGTTGAAACAACGTTGATCTTCAATCTTTCACTTTATATCAACATTGAATCAAGGTTTTGCCACCATCAGTTTTTCAATAGGCCTATTGAACATCTGACCAAAAATCAATTCAGTTTCAACGTTGATAATGTAACTCAACGCATTTAACTATAATTCAACGTTGAAACAATAACATGGTGCTATCTATACTATACTATAATTATAATTCCAATTTTAGTACTTCTGTAAATCCCCATAACCCTGTACTGAATTAACATTTAAAAGTGGGAAGAATACATTACAAATACTTATTCATCTAGTCTTACAGTGGAATTTATTTGCATTAAACAGTAATAATACGTAACTGAAAACACAGATTAAATATTTAGGACCCACAAGAGCACATTTCCTGATTTGAGCTTTCAGCGGACTGAAAGTTCATGTAAATCCTGCATCTACCATGCTAGATAAAATAATACGGATTTAGTGTGTTGTACTCGATAATCATTCATAATCGTGTGTTATAGCACAAATTTGCCGACATTGGATTTGCGGCAATAAAGATTTTGATCTGATCTGATCTGATTACTAAGAGGCTTTCAACTCTCACTAGACAGTGGTTCATTCCTCCAAAACAATTACACAAACACATAAACATTACAATATATTAAGCAAAGTAAACTGTTCACATACCAAGTCTGATAACTTCACCAGTAACGACGAGTGCTTCAAAAGATGGAGAAGAAAATAATGATAAAATAATCTAGCGTGTGTCCTTCTGAAGCAACGCAGCGCCTGGCTTTTTACTCTGATGTTGATCTAGCTACAGTGGAACCTTTTTCCTGTATTACGACGTGTTAAAGGCAATTCCATTAAAGTTTATCCTTGCATGGCGCGGTATCCCTGCGATTCTGCCAGTACGCCTCTAAGTCATAATGTGAAATACACGCCCCTCTCTTACTCTTAACCAATGGCCGTGCTGAAGCTCCGTTGCCCCGCCCACCCCACTTGTTCTCATTATCTTTTCACTGAAGGACTGCATGTGCTTTCGCCATTCTTATGCCGGGTAAAGAGCTAACCTGCGACCCCGGGACCCGGCTGTGCCCATTCCCAAGATTCCTGCTTTCCATCCACCGTGAGGGGGGGAGGCTGCATTTTTGACGTGATTGACGCCCACATTCAACAGTGTCTTTGTCTGCGCCTCCGTATTGACAGCGTCGTGAGATCCGTGCTAGCCGATTCTCAGCATTTCAGCCTTCAGACCTGTCAAAGCAGGAGGTTGAAACGTGACATAACCCGACCCTGATAAAGATAAAACTGAATCTGCGTTACCTCACTATATTTTCTCACCGCTTTTTGAGAAAGACAAACACATCCCGTCGTGGAGTGAGCTGCCAGAGCCCCGCACCTGTGTCCGCATTGTAATTCATCATTAGGTGGCTTGGGGGTGAACTTATTGTGTGTGTGAAATTCCTGGGATGTTTTGGAGGGCATATTTAATTTGGTGCTAGTCACTGCATTGGACAAAACGAGTAAGTCCCAGGAAAAAAGTAAAATAATAACAAAAAGCAACCAAGAACAATGGGGCAAGTCTGAAAGAAGCGGCACGAGGGAACAGGTGGGCGCTGCAGCCTGGGGTGTGAAGTATTAGGGTTAGGATCATGTGTCAGCACTTCCACTCTTATCCTTCCAGAACAACATGCAATGTTGCCTATTTATACATCTGGGTATTTTAATGACGTGGATCAAGTCACTTTTATTGTGGCATCACTAGATCGAGAGAACTAGCGAGTGAACGTCTTGGGTCGTAAGTTTCCTCTCAGCAGTGCAGTACATTAAATAAATGCAAACTGTACATAAAACGACTGTACAGCAGCATACACTACCTTCGCACCTTTGTACGGTGCGTTTTAGCAGGTACCACTCTGCAAATCTGTCCTTCTGTGTATTTCTGATGTTGGTTTTGTGTGTTTGATTCGGCTACGGAGAACCTATCGGGAAGCTTTCCGGACCCCCCAGAATTTTATTTCTGTCTAAGGACCTGCCACTAAGGCATCAGCCGGCAAGTGGAGGTAGGTTTTATTGTTCAAGGTGGGAAACCGTTGTGACGATAGGCTAATGTTCCCAGATTTGTAGAGCAGGGATCGTGAAAGGGGTCAGACCTTGTGTACAAAAGAGCAATGCTATTGTTTATGCAACGAAAGTAACCACTTTTATTTCAGTCTAGTTTAAAAGTAAAACTGTTTAAGTACTAGCCAAATTAAGTGCTAAACTTTTACCATGAAGTAACTTATTTTAACCTTATTTTTTTTCGTGGTCCTGAATTTTTTTTAAACCAGAGTAATGAAGACCAAACTGAAAGTGACTGAGGTGTTTTCATTGCAATGCTTGGCAGGTTACTTGATATTATTATTATTCGGATACATTTTTGTGAAATTTTATGTCATTTAAAAACACTAATTATCACAGCTTATGAAATATTTTATCTTAAAATTTCTTCTGTAATTTTCTTTATGTAACTGAACATAGTGGCGCAGTGGGATCCTGCTGGATCCGTGCGTTTCTCTAGTTGACCAAAGGATGGCAGCAGAGTGATGTGGTCGCTGAGATTCTGAAACGGTCTTTGAATATTAAAAAGCGCAGAAATCTCAACAGATAGGTTTATAAAAGTTGTGAAGGATTCGCATATGATGTACATATTATATTACATTAAACTTTTAAATGTAATACTTTTCTTCAAAAGCGTGGTATAATTTGGTCCAATGATCGTTATAATATTTCACATAGGTTTATTCTATAAATTCAGAAACATTGGAATTTGAGTCAAAACATTTTAGTTATACAAGCAATTTAATTTCTAGGTACAAAAAGTAAAGGTTTATATCGATATTAAAGAACTATATAGTTGACAATGACCATACAAAGGACACTGGCAAAAGCAGCAATGAAGAGTCTTTAGTGATCTTACATTTTCCTTCTAGGTAGATTCAGACCAAATCAGGTTGGAAATCAAGTCGGTTCACTTATAATTGACTGGGCAATGAAGGTTGCATGAGATCAATTACACTACAGATTAGTGTTTAATAGATTGCTGAATGGCACCTCCAGACTGTGGTCCTGTTCATGTTGTGGAGAAGGTCCCAAGCCTTCACAACATATCACACGTCATTCATAAGATAGGTATGAAAAATCAACAAAGAATCGGGACTTGACAAAAGTTCAAGGTACTGTCAATGACGGAAAAACAAAGCCCGCCCCTTTGTTCCAGAGAACAGCTCTACATTAGGAATTCTTTTCAGGCTGGTCCAGACAGCAGAGCCTTCAAATAACATTCAGATCTCAACAACACAAGAGCACTTCAAGAAACAAGAATCAACCAAGCCTGGCCTTTTCATGACTGCAAGTCAACCATTTATCAACCTTCAAGCCAGCAAAGAGCTCAGTAAAGTCTGACACTGCACAGTAAACTCCCATAAGGAGAAAGGTGTGGTGTGACTCTGACAGCCCTGTCAGCTGCTGTCTCCGAGTCACAATGATAATGTAAATTTGGGGCCAGGTCCAGCTCCCATAATCCTCTGCACAGTCTCAATGCAACATTTACACTGTTCCTATATTTACGTTCTCATCAGTACAGACCCCTGACAATCTATTTTCACATTATAATTGCACATTCCATGTGATGTATATTACGCGTATGGATGTATGCTGTCCGTATTGTACCTATGTCAAGTTCCCGCATTGCACTATTTCACAAATCACTGCATTTATCACCTATTCTGTGTTTATGCCTGTCTGTTGTGTATCTTGCATTTATTCTTTTCATGTCCTAATTGTTAATTGATTGTCATGGCGTGTCCAAGCTGTGCCATGGCCTTGGTGGTGGCAGTAAAGATAGTGATTGTGATTTTGATAATGTGAGCCTGAGTGTAACAGTGTAGCATCATCTGGGGCATGTGTACCTGGACAGTCTGGCGGTCAGGGATGCCGCTGTAGACGGATATCTGTGGCACCGCTGGCCTCCCGTTGGCAGCGCTGGAGACGCTTGCTGTGGTGCTGCTTAGATTTCCTGCCCCAGTGCTGCTGGCCACGGAGGCTGCAGCGCTCTGCTCGTTCTCCATGCCTACGCGTCCTTCCAACCGCCCAGTCACAGCAACACTTCACACGGGTGCACCTTGACCTGGAGAAAGAGAGCGGAGAGGTCTTTATTTTGGGATTCCTTATTTTACTGGGAAAGCGCCGAAACATTCTCAGATCCAGGGGCGCCAGAAGGACTTCGATATTTGGGGGGGGGGGTGTATTATCATGAAATTGCAATGGGCACATCGTGAAAGGTTGTAAGAAAGATTGTAAGAAAAGATTTAAGGTGTAAGTAAGATTTTTAATTATTTTATAATAATAAAAATTTCATCGTTTTAGGTAAGACTAACAGTGTTTAGGGTACAGTTTCACAATCAACATAAAAAAATAACTAATTAATATGATACATTGATGATACAGAACTACAATCTTCGTTGGGTATATGTCCCGTCTTCGCGCTCTGCATGCACTGTGAACTGGCCTCAGTAACGCACAGATTTGTAATGAAAGATAAGGAAGATCCTATTATTTATTTATTTTTTGGAAAGGGGAGGGTCTGCTAATATTGGTGGGGAGAAACGTCCCCTTATTTCCAACACCCCTGCTTAGATCCATCCATCTATTGTCTAACTGCATACCCAACACATGATCACAGAGGCCCTGAGTCTATCCCGGGATGCACAGGGTCCCACGGCTCAGGATACCCCTAGTGGGGATGCCCGTACATTGCAGGACAAACACATACACAGATACACTGTTTGGGTAAGTCTTAGATTTGCCTCACTCCATTTCTTTCGATTATGGGAGGGAACCAAAGTACTCGGATACATTCATGCAACCAAGTGGGACATGCAGTCTCAACACACGTTTTCAGTTATTATGGGATAAATTTACTCAAAGAATCTGGTCAGATAAATACACCACAAGTCCATAACAGGCGTAATGCATCATTCATGAATTTTATGATCCATTTTATGACAGCAGATCCATAATACACCTTCAAGTTCCTCGAAATTTTAAAGCTGTTTTATAATTATTGCCCCCGCAATAAACTTAATTTGAGTTGTCCCAAAAACTGGCAGGCTGTAGTGTGCAATGACCGTGCTACCTGTAGTTCCTTTGTTCCATAAAACACACCCGCGATGTCAAATGCAAGCTGCTCTCTCCTGCTCTGCCTCCTCACCCACGTGCGTAAGAGGCGAAAGGTGAAAGAATCAGGTTACAGACGAATGACCTGCTGAGAGGCCCTTCAGAGGTAACAGAGACAAACGACACTGATAGCTTAACACTACACCCGCAGCTCTAAAACGAACAAAACAGAAGTAACCATGAACAAAACAAGCTTATTGCTCTGTTCTTCCAAAGCTTTTGTCATGCAGCAGTAAAATTAATGAACTATATCTCTTGCGCCACCATATTCCGGCACATAAAGACTTTCACAAAAAAACTACACTGAAGAAAGCAAGTGTGCAATCAAATCAAAGTTGTGTGTAAGATGTGGAGCTGTTACTGAGGACTGGGATTCAACTGAATCTGCAAGTCATCAACCAAGACCTTACAGGAGTGCACCCATTATATAAAACGCTCTCCATTTGCCAGAGGACATTATCTGTCTTTATCTGTGCTATATGTGATGTATATTAGGTCTGACTGATCTATGTAGGTCTCTACTGGTCGTGTCTTTTTTTCTAGTTGCCCTGCACTGAGGTACAGAGTATTTCTCCGGACATTTGGTGCTGTGGGGGGAAACCAGGACGGTATCAGCCTATTTTGCCAGCTTCTGTTTTGTTCCCCTAAGAAATACAGTGCAGCCTGGTAGGTGCAAAGGACAGGGACAACACATGTCAGAGACAACAAATCTCCTTCCCCGTTTGATGTGTTATGACCCTGTGGGCAATGGGGATTGTCTTTCTGGATACTTCCGAGTTCATATATCAAAGGCCTCTATCGTAACTCATGACTTCAGTTGGTTTAATCCATAGCAGAAATATAATGCATCGTGTCAATAAATAAAATATATTTAGATTCAGTTTACCCACAGCAATATGCTTAGTTGCTTTTATTTTGGGAATACTAAATAATATGATGAATAAATGCTATCAACCATCACAAAATTTTTCATCAAACACCTGTTAAGAAGAGAAAATGTAAATGAATTTAAGATGAATATTCCAGTACGCCTCTTCACCTAACTGGTTAGTAGTTATGTGCCTTTTCAGATAACCCTGATGTGGATATTACTGATTTTTTTTGTACATGGAAAGTTGCATTTTCATGGGATGTGTCATTTCTATAAATTCACAGATTATATGTTTATATGCTGATTTCAACAGTAGAATAACAATTAGTGGAATTGGTAGAACAATTATCATTAACATCACTTTAAACGGATCCTAAACTGAACATGAACTAATTTGAAATTTAGCGCTTTCATACAATACACCAATAAAATAAAATGCCATCACAGAATTTGAATTTAAATATATATGTTAAATAGCACACAGACAAACTATACTTACTCAGACTGGAAGTTAGTCAGCTGTGACAGCTTGCTGGTTCCCCCTCTGCACAAAGACCACAATCTCTGTAACAGACGTCCCCATTTCGCTTTTGGACGTCTGGCTCTCCAAACTACTATAGACAATTAAACAAATGTGCTTCAAAGGCTGGCCACTCTGGCAGCCTCTCATGGGGGGGCGGGGTTAATGAAGGGTGGGGAACAAGGGCTGGGCCACGTGTCCCACACCCACCCGACAGACCAACAGCTACACCAACACCAGCAGCTCAGCCAAATGGACAGGACAGGCCGTGGTGTGAAGGGAAAGTGTACCTGTTCCCTTGGGTAAACACACACAGACACACACCGCCACATACACAGACACACACACAGACACACACACGGACAGACACACACAGCCACATACACAGACACACACACGGACAGACACACACAGCCACATACACAGACACACACACGGACACACACAGCCACATACACAGACACACACACGGACAGACACCGCCACATACACAGACACACACACGGACAGACACACACAGACACACACACAGACAGACACCGCCACATACACAGACACACACACGGACAGACACGCACCGCCACATACACAGACACACACACGGACACACACCGCCACATACACAGACACACACACGGACACACACCGCCACATACACAGACACATACGGACAGACACACACAGCCACATACACAGACACACACACAGACACACACACGGACAGACACACACAGCCACATACACACATTCACATTTTTAGTTTTTTTGATTGCAGTCACAAATTTTTATAAAATTGAGTTTCCCTTCTGGGAACTGAAAAAATGGTTCAAGAATGCGATAACAGGTTTTTATCACAATGCGGGGACAATGTAATATCTACATACCCCCCCCTCCCAGAGAAACACATACACATACACACACGTGCACACACTCACACTATGCACGCACAGATACTGATTCACCAGTACACGTAAAGTGCTCGTCAGACTCACAGACACACAAATACCTTTGCATCTGCACACTCGCAACTATGCACTCACTCACACACGCACACACATACACACATACACACACACAGATACACACACAGCTCGCAAACAAGCACAGACCCACAGTTAACTGAAGACTCCTTCATCCATTTGCTGTCCACCCAACACTGAACCCTCCATGGAGTTCCTCCCAAAAACCCGAACTGATCCAACATAGGACTAATTAATGAGCAGAAAAGGGTGAAAGGCTCCTTGGGCCATGGCTCTGATTGATTACCTAACCCTCCTCCTGTGGGAGAGCGAGACGGGGTGGGGTGGGGCTGCGGAGGAATATCCAGTCAGCCCAGTTTCTGGCAGAGGAACCGACATTCCTGCATGGCGTTGGAGTCTATGCAGTATTAAGGATAAATGGAAAACTAGGCCCTCTAATTGGCTCCCTCTCAGCCAGCATAGGTAACTCCCTGAGGATCATGTATTTCAGCAAACTGTTATCCTGTAAAGTGCGGACTTAGGACCTCCTGAAGAAGGCCAGCAGATTAGTCCCTGTCACTTCTTCAGCTGTCCCATTCCCTACTGTTAGAACCGAGACATCGCTCCTTGATGACCGGCCAGCGTCCCGCGCAGTCTGAGCTATAACGGCGGCGTGCATGCAGCACGTTGACAATGCGGTTATCCTGTGACCGCATGTTCGTGGAATGTGACTGGAAAGTAAGTGGAAAGACCTCAGCGATCCTCATGGCATATCCAGGCCCTTTCATTAAAGGTTATCAACAGGGTTCCAATGGCCCCGCTCTAGCACCGGAGTCCTAAACATCCACTCAGAATTTTAACATAGATGCTGCACGAAATAGATGTTGCTGTTAGCGCGCAAACAACGGCTCCTCACTCGTGACACAGTGGCCCGACTCCCGCACTGCAATGAAGTACGACGGAGAAGAGACTAAGAAGAGAACTTCTGTGTGAGTTCTTAGTAAAGTCTGGGCTTAGTAAAGTCCATGTCCAATAGTATAGCCTTAAGCAGGGCACCGATACTGCAAATCCCCTAGGAAAGTATTCTGTGAAAACTGTTATTGCTTAAAATATTGGAAATTAACACCTTAAAATAATGTTCCTGATAATCTTGATTGTTCAGTGTTACATTGTAGGGGCGGACACAGTATTGTCAGTGATTCTATTGGAGTTGCCTTCAAAGGGCACAATGCTCAGATCATAGTTTCTATACTCTTCAATACTCTTTCATTAACCAACAAATGAATGAGCGTATTGATTCATTGGTTGGTTGATGAAATAAATAATCATACTGATTGCCAATAAAGCAAAAATCGTTGGTTAAAAAAACGCCGGACCCTTCATTGTCCCAGGGTTGCCAGCTCCCTCGCATCAGCCGTGACACTCACACTTTCAGGCTCACACAAGTCATCTTATGGCAAATCTATATTATTCCATTATAAACCTAAAAATAGCTACATAAGAAGTGGCGCGGCAGCACGGTGGTGCCTCACAGCAAGAAGGTCCTGGGGTCAGCTGTGGGTCCTTTCCGTGTGGAGTACACATGCTCTCCCCGTGTTTGTGTGGGTTTCCACCGGGGGCTCTGGTTTCCTCCCACAGTCCAAATGTATGCAGGGCAGGTTTATTGGCAAGTTTAAATTGGCCCTGTAATAGTGTGGCTGTGTGTGCCCTGTGGTGTGTTGGTGACTGCCCAGGGTTGGTTCCATCCTGTTCCCGGGATAGGTTCCAGTCCCTCCTGTAACCCCAGCTGGGATTAAGCAGTTACACAGACAGTCAGATGGATGGGGAAGTGTTGGAGTAGTTTGCAAACCCTACAGACCATTTACAAGGTAATAAAACTGTTACATACATGTAAATGCGTGTGCAGACATGTCTCAAATTGAAAATCTCACTGCAGTCAGCTGACCAAAGCTGCCACCCCTCTTATCCCATTTAATCAGGAACTGCAGAGTACCTCAGGGTAACACGAAGCTGTAGCTTTGTTTGTGTGACAGCTGTCTGTCCAATACATCAAACCCAGTCCCCTTTACAGCTGCAACAGCAGCCCTTCTGCAAAAACAACACACTCTCTTCTCACAGCGTTACTTTTGGTAGCAGGATATCCATTATCACACCTATGTGCTGCAGTGTCGTTTTCGGCACCCCTGACACGACGCGAGTAGCAGGAGAAGGCCGCACTCTACAGTAGCTTCCTCCTGTAGGCCTCACACCAGGAGAACCACTGTTTCTTATTCCTGCGTCTCCCTCTCATCCTGCTGACGTGAGTCACTTCCATCCAGAACATGCATGTACACGCTGAAGGCTTCTGCTTGACACCTCATGTCCAAAAAGTCTAAACACGATACAAAAATACTAGACGCAGATAGTGTCAAATCAGCCTCACAGTTGCTCATAAATAATCTTATATATGACTGTTGTTTTTCAGCATGCCTCGTGGATAGCACTGAAGTTAAATATAATGTGGGTGCTGTTTTGGAGCATATACTTTTTACATCTTTTACGCCACGGGCCGGCTGTAAAACGGATCGTGTGCAGCCGGTGCTGTAGACAAGGCCTTTCGTGCCACATTAACTGCTCTCTCTAAAGCGGCAGGGGTCGAAACGAGCCCTTTAATCCAGAGGAGAGTACAAAGGCATAATGGAGGCAGAGAGAGCACACAGCGCACTAGCTATTCCTCTATACGACCGAAGGAAACTCGTGTCATTCTGAATTCATGTCTGGGGGCCCTCGCATAGTGCCAGGTAATGTATAATTAGGGAAGCTTTAATCAATTGTTAAGACGTTAAACACTGTAGTTAATGGGTTAGCGCAAATGGCAGCACTATTTTCCAATCAGCTTTAGTAGCTCTGTCATCGTCCAGCCCCACATCCCCCTCCTGGCAGAGCTAACAGCTCCAGCCTGACAACAGGTGCCTTTCATTTTAAACTCATTAAAGTTTTTCTCAATTGCTTTGGCACATTTCATGAAACATAATTAACATTCTCAGGACTATAAAAGCATTTCTCAAAACAGTTCATGCATATAGCACAACACTATGGTTCAGCTGCAAAAGCCTGTACTCACCCAAAACAATTAACTGAGGTTTCAAAAGCAAATAACTCCACCAATGAATCAGTCAGTGCCACCACAATGAAAAGTACAATCATGAGAGTCAAAATGCTTAGATACATTGTCAGTAAGTCAGTAAGTCTGCTGCTCCTGAGCTCCACAATGCTGAGTGATTGTTGGTTCCCATTTTCTCACTGACTGATCATTTTTCATTAGTAAACTGATACTTATGTGAGTAAGCCTGTCATTTATTTCAAATTGAAATGTAAGATTAGACTGATCATTTTTCTTTACCACAGTGGTACTTATTCACGTTAAAGACACTGGTTTAAACATTCCAAGCAGTGTAAAAAACAAAAACTGTAAAAATGGCAGCAAAATCATGTACTGAAACACAACAATGCTGTGCCACTTCAATTTATGGAATATATTTTTAAATCATTTTGACAGCTTGGTTAATTGTTTTGCATGTGGTGGCTAACACGACGATCACTTACATATACAGTTTTGGGTGTAAAATTATTACAATGGGAAACTACATAATATATTTTGACCAACCTGACTAAAGCAACTGAAAATTGTGCCAAATGATGACAATTGTACAAAACCATTTGCAGATCTATACTTTGGAAATTTGTGTGAAGCGATGAGAAATGATGTTCTGCTGTGCAGAAGTGACATTATGGTTTGGGGATCACACTTGTCTTTCTAATGTTAAATGTTCTTTGAGAAATGCTGCAAAGCAATCGAGAAAAACTGTAATGTGGTGAATGGGGTGTCATGCGAAAGAGTTAATCAAGCTTTTAAAACGTATAAAAAATACATTCCATAAACTGCAGTGATATGGCATTGTTGTGTTTTTGGTTCCCACAGTATAGTTGCTGTTTTTGTGTTATATAGTGCTGTGTGATTTTTTTGTTTGCTACTGTACTGTGTCTTGAGATCTGAAGTTACATGTGCATGCCAGTGCTTTCTCTTGCCAGTGAACTTTACGTACTGTAACGTGGAGCCTTGCAGTGTTGAGACTGGGGTCTTTGACATGAATAAGTATCAGTGTGGTAAAGAAAAATGATCAGTCTTATCTTACATTTCAATTTGAAATAAACGACAGACCTACACACCCATAATCACTTCACCTCCTTCACCATGTTTTTCCTGGTGCTCTTTTGCTTGTGTCAGCTGCCACAGGGAGACCAGTGTATTGGGATGAAGTGTCCAAAACCATTCACTTACTAATTCCCTATATAGCAAACTACACAGGCTTCGCTATATATGGCCCATTCCAAGCAGAGTCTTACACTGAGATACAATCACAGGAAACCCTGCCACACGTGGCCCACTCTTCTTCCTGGTACTATGAGCATTTAAAGAAGAATCAGTCTCTCTATATAATATCTGTAAACCAAGGAGGAGTTTGGGTGTAAGACCATCATTAGGTTTAGTTCATTGGCTGCAGGATACTTCATGACTGTCCCTGGCCTTCAGCCACCCTGCTCTGGCTGCCGCAATACAGGATGTGGTCATTTCATGACATTTAAAACTAGATCTGAGTTATATTTTGAATTTATTAACTTTTTTTTTTCCAAAAATACTTCCTGTCCCCACAACTCCAGTGTTTTTAATTATAATTTCTCACACATGCTTGAAAAAAAAAAACATAAAACCATTAATCACGATTAAAATAAAAATGGAGGGACAGCATTCATTGATCCAGCTTCCGAAATTGTTTGTCTGGTACAGGGAATGATGGTGTAGCGTCATTGTATCAGTTTATGCACAGGAAGGCACAGGAACGAAGAAATGACAAAACGTTGTGAAATATCCTGAACGGTACCCGGAATATTACGCAGAGCATGCAGCACGATGGGAAGGGGAAGAGGGCTGTAATGAAAAGGTCGTCGGTTCCAAATTTGGCTGTCCTGTCCTTGCTGGAGAAAAGCCCTTAACCTGGGTTACTCCAGTAAAACATTAGCTATATAAATAGGCAAAAAGTCACATTGGAGAGAAGTGTCACTTAAGCTAAATATAGAATATATCCAGCAAGGACATTCTTAAGAATTTGCATATGAAACAGAATTTGCGTAAATGTAAATTGGCGTGTAAGATGTTTATGAGGTCAGATGCTAAACTCCCTGAACAGGTCCCTTTCTTTGAGGTTGTCATGACAAAACAAAGGCTTCATCAGCATCATTTGTACATCAAACAGCACTATTATTCTGACTATCCATATGAAACAATTGAATATTAGCCGTCTGCCTGGGTAATACTGCATTGGTTGGGCTTACTGAAAATGCATATATTACTATCACATTATTAGCATATAAATAAGTGATTCCTGCTGGAGGAAGAAACATGGCTTGATGAAATAATGAATAAATACATTCAAAAATCCATTCATATTTAGGCTGTGTTAAAGCCATTGGATCAATTGCTGCCATGTTTCCATTGACATTGGTGTGGCTGGGATTTCCTTACGTGTGATTGGCTGTCTGCAAATACCAAATACTACTCATCTACCTTAAAATGCATATAGCCCATTGTGTCATCTCTAATGTAAATGTCATTATACTACAAGAACATAACAGAACTACAGCTCTTGAAAAAATTAAGAGACCACTCTATGTTTTTTAAAAATCTGCATTTTAAAATCTTGATTTAATTCTGGTTCTGCTGGCAGCAGGCTGCTTCCAGGACAGCAGGACACAGAAGAAAGTGAAGCAGGAGACACTGGGAACGACCAGAAACCAGCCAGATAGAGGGGAAAAGCAGCTTTCTAACGGCAGAGATGACTGTCAACTTATCCGGCAGTGCCTGATAAATTGGAGGATGACCTCAAGTGACCATCAAAAAGTAAGAGAAACATTGAGTGGTGTGATGTGCACTGCTAGGGCAAGTTTGTAACAGGCTGCTAGAAGCAGGACTGAAGACTCATAAAGGAAGGAAGAAGTCATTCATCAATGAGAAGCAGGGAAGAGCCAGGCTGCAGTTTGCAAAAAAAAAATGTATGTTTTACAGTAGACAGACGCACCCATTAACTGAGAAATGAGTGAAAATGGAAATTTTTCTGTGGTCTCTTAATTTCTCCCAGAGCTGTATATTCTGAAAATGTGTCACTGTTATAAACATCATTAAACATTCTGTTAGAATTATGGCGATTTTTATAGTCCATTCTTTAAGCTGAATTTCATCAGTGACGATTGATAAAAAATGATTACATTACATAAATGGCATGAAAAAAGTACATATCATAACCGATATTTTAATACATTATTAGACTATGCTGTAAACCGTGTCGCCACAGTACTGTAAGCCAGATGTGCAGGCATATAGAAGCTCAGCGACTGACCTCATGGACTTCGGCTGAAAACGAAAAGCAAATGCAGTGCAACGCCGCACGCTGTTTAGGAAACACGAACACCATGCCAGGGAAGCGCTTTTCTACACACACCATCTCCAGTAAGTCCCTCACCCTAAAAAGACCAATCACATCACAGCAAAGACCAATCACATCACGTTAAAGACCAATCACATCACGGCAAAGACCAATCACATCACGGCAAAGACCAATCACATCACGGCTGATCGGCAGTGCAAGCAGAAAAAAGTCACAGCTGACCAGCAATGACTGTGAACAGAAAGTGAGCAGAATAACATCAAAAGGCAAGCCTGTTTGTTTCAGGGCGCCTGAATGAGATTACTCCTGTGTGTTAAAACAGGAGGAGGTGAGCCCCGGGGCCGGAGGTATGGAAGAAGACAGGCCCATGCGGAGAATAGGTCCCTGCTGAGTAAGGTGGCGTGTGCTTGGGGCCGTACTGCTCCAACTTCAGGACGGCACTTGTGACCAACACCTGATTTGGGGTAATGGTGAGTGTCAGGAACCCAGGAAAGCTTTGATAACAAGCCATCCTTCATAATACCAGTTTAGGAAGACTAAACTGCATGCGTAACGGTAGAAAGTTTTTTCTAGCACCAAATTGTTAATTTTAAAGCTTCTTATGTTCTTATCTTTGATGTCTCCAGCCCACCCAGGTTAGTGACCCTACTCTGGTGTTTATTACATACAAGCACAATACCCCTGCATGGCTGCATGAGCGATCTCCACTCTTAATAAAGTCGTTTGCAGCAGTTTGGCGATCCGGCTGAAAGAGACCCACATCGGGGCATTTTACAGCCACTGGCTTCCTTCCAGAAGGAGCAGGCGTGAGGCTGTCGCTCGGCCCCCACCCCCCTTTCGGTTTCCGCCCGGCAGCCGGCAGTCAAACAGGAATACCGTGCGGGAGGCTGTCCATGTGGTGACAACCCGGCACATGTGGCTTAGGCTGGGGAGGTTGATGAGTGAGCCAAGAACACCGGAGGCACTGCAGTAACCCTACCCTGGTGACAGGGGGTTTATTGAGCATGCTCTTCTGGTGCCAAACCCGACTTTCTCCCCATTTTTCTTCCTCTAGTGAGGAAGTCCAGCGGAACAGCTGTTTCAAATTGACGAACCACCTAGAACTTTTGCATCCTTGTGGAGTTAGACTGAATGCCAACCCTGCTTCATCCAGGAGAGTGGCTCGAGAAACACGAAGACAAAAGGACAGTCAAACACAAAGCAATGATAAATAAACAGAATAGGTGTGATCAACAAAGGAACTTAAATGACAGTGAAAAGTGAAAAGACAAGCTAGATACAAGTTAGCAGCTAAATCCATAATCAGAAGTCAAGTTAGACAGTTGCTGTTGGACAAGATGCAAGGATTATATATGTAAATATGTATATATGACCGACCCAATTCAGACGGTTCATGTGTTTGTTGCATTGAATGGTATTTAAATTACATTTAATTGTCTGTGTATGTTAATCAATTAGGCAGGGATTGTACAGTTTTTCGATTTTGCTTTGTTATATTGGTGGATGTTTACAGAGGAGATTCAGCATAACGTTGCTCAAGGACGTAAGACAACGAGCAAACAGGCAGGTGCTTCATAAGTCTTCCCCTGTAATTTGTGTTCACTGCCCTTTGTCATCCGAAACAATGACACCGGAAAGTCGGCTGCAGTTAGAGGAGATCAAAGCAGAAGCAGGGGTACAGCTGCAGGAAGGGGACCCATGGAGTCACCAGCACCTCCGCCGCGTCACTAATGCACACTCGCTTTTCCTACAGTGTATCAACCTGGAGCCAAGGAGGCTTTTCTCTAGGAAAAAAATAGGTCCCTGAGGAACCATAGGAACCATATAAGGAACCAGCCCTAGAACACACTGTTTACATTCCCAAAAATGTGTTCTTATTTTATTGATTCATGATTCATGTCTTATGTATGCACTTTGAGGGGGGCATAGTGGCTCATGGGGCAGCCATGTGGCATCCCACCATCAGGGGTATGGGTTCAGTTCCCTACCCTGGTTCTGTGTACGTGTTGAGTTTGACTTCTTTCTCTGTGCTTACATTGAATTTGTGATTTAGGTGACCTGGTGTCTCCGAGTTCATCACAGCGCTTGAGTATGTGTCACTGTGCCCTGCCATGTGCTGCCTGAGATAGACTTCAGGCTCTGTGTGACCCTGCTATGGACCGTGAGACATATGTAAGACACATGGACTTTTTGGGACACATACCATTTAGCTTGTAATTCACACTAAAAGCCATCACAATGTGTTTAATGCTTTTAGTTCTGCAATATATTTTAAGCATTTTGTCACATTTCAGATCAAATTAATAACAGCAGTTTGTTAGTCGGCTCCTCTGAGAGATCTTACTGGCTGGTACCAGGAGACTCTGGATAAGGACGTAATCATTTATGCTCCAGTTTTCATTCTTGCTATTCTATTCCCTTTGTTCTAGATGGAAGAAAGACTATAAAAGGTAATTAGTCACATCTTTCCAGCTGCTGCAACAGTGTTTTCTTCCACACTCTGTAATGTCAGGTGTTTTGATTTATGGACAGCAGGAGATGTTGGCAAATCAAGTCAGAGGTTCCTTTGGCTCCTGGAGGAGCATAAGATTGTTACAGAAGCAATTAGCAGGGCTGATCCATACCCGTTTAGCAATTAGCAGGGCTGATCCATACCCGTTTAGCAATTAGCAGGGCTGATCCATACCCAATAAGAAATTGTCGGACTGATCCATACCCGTTTAGCAATTAGTAGGGCCGGTCCAAACCCGATAAGCAATTAGCAGGGCTGGTCCATACCCCTTTAGCAATTAGCAGGGCTGGTCCATACCCGTTTAGCAGTTAGCAGGGCCGGTCCATATACCCGTTTCTGGCACTGTGCTGGGCCCATCCAGGCCCATGAGGTATCGCAGGCATGCACATTCGACGTCTCTCGGCACGCCTCTTTGACTGCACCATGATGATACCAGACATTTTATATTTCATCTCTGTTGGCACCTGTGCACCTCATTGGCCCTGAGCATTGCGCCCTACTATCCATGTCTGATTATCTCGATCATTTCATCTCACTGCTGGCCGCCACATGGACATACATTTATATGCGAGGACGGTAACACGTGCACAAAGCACGCACGCAGAGGGAGCGGAAGATGTCTGAGACGCCTTGTTAGTGTACTCTCACACTCGACCTTCAGACACAGTGACTGTAAGCAGTGCTGTTGACATGTTATGCATGCAGATGAACTCACAATAGCAAAGTGGTCCATCTTTCTTTAGGCTTCCAGCTCGTAACGAAACACTGAACTAAGACGATCCTGTACACTCCCAGGTGCGAGCACACAAGAATTTTATTCGGAGAAAGATTGTGCTTCAGAGAAACTTTTCCTGCTAAAGTTCACCAAATGTATTATTGTGGTCCTTTCCCAGCGGCCTTCATCTCTGCTCATGGGCAGAAGGACAGATCTGGTATTCTGGAATTTTCCTGCCTTTGCGTACGGGTCAAGCGTCAAAGAAGCAGACAGATGTGGCAACACGTTTGAAGCAGATGCTAAAACAAGCCTGAATGTGAGTGATCAGACCATCGGCATAAGGGGGATATCTTACAAGGAAAGCTATAGGTCAGGCAAGGGAGACGCAGGACCAAATCAGGGCCAAAGGCCAGAGCTCTGCTAACAACAGGAGATTTATGTCTCCCAGCTGTGGGCTGGAGGACCCCCAAGGTGGGAATCTGGCCCTGAGCGCATGGATCAGGCTCAGGTGAAGCAGGAACACCTGGCTGGCGTGTGAGGTTCGGTACGGGGGGGGGGGTTTGGGTAGCCCTGCTTTTGCATCCTATAGCGCGGTTTGCTGAGAAGCTGGAGTAACTGAGCAGCCAATAGCTGGCTGGAGTCCCAGGAGAGCCCTAAGTGAGAAACTTAACTCAGATGGTGCCGTTAAAACGTCGATCTGCACGAACAGCCGAGCCCCGGTAAGGCGAGCTGTGCTGGCTAAGGATCGCTTCTCACACCACATCACAGTCCGTTATTATCGTATTCAGACAGATCTGGCATCGATTGACCAACAACCTTACACCTAAAGTTCCTCTGATCTTTTTTTTGGTTTCAGACAAACTCCAGTGTTAAAAGTGTGAGCTGACCCTCTCCCTCATTTAACGGCACACGGTTCCACTCCGTCACCATTTGCATGATGTCTGTCACCACCCGCTGTCCCTGTGCCACGCACACGTTCACCTCCATTTATTTGACAGACACTTTCCTCCAAATGCAGCTTAAGGGGTCCGTACGATCAGTACATTAAGCAAGCCGGAATGTCAACTGCATTCAGTGAGACGTTCAGAAACCCTGCGCTGTAACACAGTACTGTACTGTGCAATGGCGTGCCAGTATCAGACACGCCGAACTGCCCTCAGATCTCAAGGCTGATGAAGACGTGCAAGCAGTCACACTTATCTATACGGGCAGCTGCAATGCAGAGATCAATGCCTTGATTCCCTCCGTGCCCCATTCACCACTCAGTTAGGAGTCAAAGTTACACAATGACACGCTATATTCCGTTTATAGTCTAAAGTCATTCAACCATGTTGAAACGAAAAACGGCTGATATTTTCTCCGAAGCAACTGCTGAGGAACTACACTTCCTTCTAAAAATCCACAAAATGCTCTTAACACCACCCCCTGTAATCCAAGGGAAAAAATAGTTTATTTGCCGTTAGACAGATGAAAGGAAATGACTTAAAGAGTGAAACAAAACTAGTTCTTTGTTTGAGTGCTTTTCACACTACCATACTGCCCCAAAGCCAATTTCCACAATACCCTGACACACTGACCATCCTGTTTACTTTACAATTTTCTGAAAGAAAAAAAAAGTACTGACAAAACAGGTTTTTCAAACGCTACAATACGTTTTACGCCGCGCATTAAATTTGTGATAGAAAATATCGCCCGTACAGTATAAATTACACTAGAATGAAACTTAATATAATCACGGTAGCATGCCCGTCACGCTGTTTCACTGAGGTGATACTATTTAACAAATATTTAAATTCACTTTTTATACACATACATCTCTTTAACGTCCTTAACTACTCAAGTCCAGAAGCATTCGTGAAACGTTGTGTAACCCTGCATTAAACTAGAAACAGCACCAGTTTTGGTGGTATATTTACTTGAGGGTATTAGCAGGAATCCATTTCAAAACAAATAAATATAACCTTATCAGCACAGATTTAAGAGATCAGCCTGTGATTTAGTCTGCTAAACATAATCCGACGCAGCATTACAAGCGCTAAATTGGCTCTGCGGGCAGCGCCAGGCGCCGGGTTCCGCAGCTCCGCGCCCAGCCGAGGAGCCGGAGAGCGGCTGCTGACACTGTCATCCTGTTACCCGGGAGGCACGGCTCAATTGCAAACACCATGGCGTGTGAAAACTTCTCAGAAGCAGATGGAAGTAGATCTCCATTCACCCGGTGGGCTGGTGGCTTTTAGGGCAGCTGTAGGGCTTTTAGAGCCGAAATTGCGCTATAGCAGGAACTCGCCCGCAGTATCGTACCTACCATTTTAGCTCAGGGTAGATTTACCTAACATTAATCTCTTAGGGCTGCTTTTACAGTCCAAAATATTTTCATTTTATTTTAAAATTGATGTGGAAACATCGTCTAGTCTATTTTCGATTGAAAATTCCTAGGATGTCAAGTAGCCTACGTTATGAAACTGTGCTCCCCGTTTAATGTTAATTAAATGCTTTAGTGGGTCCAGAGTAATTATTAGACACGAAATTATTTTTATATTTTTACATTGACAATTAAGGTATCTTTTAAAAATAAAATACTGAATCTGCTACATCACCACTTAACCCTACTTAGGCTACAGAAAAAGATTCCCTGACTAGAAACTTAAGGTGTTTTCACGGCATAATGATTTAAATGAAGTACTTAAAGTACCATTTAAGCCTAGAGGATCACAGCACCAGCCAAGAGGCTGAGATTAAGAGTTGGCAACTGCTGTGGCTGTTCAGCACATGTATGTAAGCGTCGGAGTGCATTTTCTGGATCTTATGCCCAATCGGCTGCCTTTTCCACACGACTGATTCTCCCTGTTGTGTGCAGATCCAGGGATGAGACTGAGATTCTTAGTGCCTCCATGTTATCAGAAAGTCAAGTGTCACATTGGAGGTTGGATGGAGAGCCGCACGTTGCAGAGACCATGGAGAATCTGGTCCGGTTGGCACCTTCATGAGCTGCTGTGAACAGCCTTAGCGGAACCCCCCCCCACCTGCTTCCTCCTGATGGACATTCCTCCCCAAAGGCACCGTGTTACAGAGGTAAGCAGAAGCTCACCTCGGTATAGCTGCTATAGGGGTTTATGTGTTTACGACGTTACCATTGACGCCTGTGTTATCTGCAGGAAGTTGCCTAAAGACACCATCAGGCAGGATTTTAGTGTCAGGAAGCTAAGGCCGTAGAGAGGAGAGCGAGTGCATCCAGGTCTCACGGCGACATTGGGTTGGCGTTTGCGGGTTGAGACGGGGACGGGGTCATCCCCTGCCCCTGCCCGTCCCGTCCGGCTGTTAGGGCTGTCAAGACATGAGTGTCTGCAAGATGTGAAGACAGTGCGTAAATCGAGAGGAGGACCAGGACACAGACAGCGACGATGCTTGAGGGTGGCACACAGCGGTATGCGCCTCTCCTGACACGTACACGTTCGCATCTAACCGGTGCACGTAAGCAGACCACGGACAGTGTGCAAACTCACAGTGATCCAAAGTGCAGCAGAGGCCGCCGTGTGGAAACTTAACCTGGCAACCCTTTGACCGCAGGTACAACTTCCTGACCTCTGGGCCAACTCACTGCCCGCCGTATTGGTTTCAAGCATTGTGCGCTGATTTAAGTGAAACGGAAAGACGGAGTGGGGGTTTTGTGGGCCAGTTGGCGTGGGGGGAGGTGGAACAAGCCTACTGCTTACCATTAATGACATGACACACTTGTCAAGATAAATGTTCCCCCCCCCTTGGGGCCTGACCCCGTGGACACCGGCCCTGAGCCCTCTGGAGAGAAACAGCTGTAATGTTCTTTTTTTACGCAAGCAGACTTGCATGCGCGTCAGAAGGCAAGGTAAACAGGACATACAGAGGCGACAGCGCAGGATTCACTGGCATCTTCAGGGTAAGCTGGGTCAGGACATCGTTAAAATAATTAAGTGTAAGAGAGAATAAAAAAGATTTCTCGTCTCGTCTATCTTTGGCCTCACATAACTTGCCGTAGGTGGGTAAATGTGGCTGAACTGAACATCATTATTCTGTCAGGGAGACACTAAATTTTCCCTCATTACAAAGGGTCCCGCATGCATGGAGAACTACACTAATGCGGACGCGTGTGGCAAGCTAACCCTAAAGTCACAGCAATGAGGTCTCATGCACCACTCCACTTACACAAACAAAGAAAGCCAACTTAACGTACCTTTTGCCTGGGCCTTGTCTTCCTCCTCAGCTTAAATGTTTGTTTCTTTCCTGTTATCCTCCACCATTTCTGGATCTTGTCCTGTCTCACAGTCTCTCGAATAGACGGAAGGAGGAGCTGGTGAAGAGGGGAAAAAAAATGGTAAATGAATTAGCGTTCCAAAAGGCAGCATGTGACCTCATCTGACCAATGGCCTCGCAAGGCAGTCATTTGACACTCCCCTTCCCCCTCAAACACTCCCCTTCCTCTCTTGTTCTGTGTCAAGCCAGTAGTAAAGAGAGCCTATCAGAATCTCCATGGCAACAAAGAGGGTTTAACCCTTAAATGGAATTTTATGGCGTTTGCCTTCAAACTGGAATGTTGTACAGAATAGAGGAGGCAGACTTCCTGTCTTCTTTTGGGTATAAGAAACAGAACCATAGAAATTTATGAAATAATATTACTCTCTTGGGAAGACAGCAAGCTATCAAATAAAACATTGCAAAATTCAAACGTAATTTTTCTTCAAATAAAATATTTTCCCGTTTCTTCATAAACGCAGGTTTTTAAGTTAAGAATGTATCACACATGCTGTCGAAGAAGCAGTGTTTATGGGATAGAGAGTCACTGTAATATTATTTTAAGTAGGACGGAAAATATTTGCAGACAAAAACACAGGTAGCAGAAATCTCGGCAATGTTGTTCCGTGGTGAGGGGCCCGAGACCTTGCAGTCACATAGCGCAGATTTTTAAATAGCTAATACAACAGCCATGTGACTGAACATTTATCTTAATGGATTTGCCGATGCTTGCACAAATGCCTACAATTCCTTCCCATTTATGGGTGTTTTACTGGGCTGATTCCAGTTAAGCCTTCAATGGACTGGCATCACATCAGGGGTGGGGTGTTCCTGCGCCTTGTACCCTAGGGTAGTGGTTCCCAACCCAGTCCTCGGGACCTCCAAACCATCCACATTTTTGCTCCCTCCCAGTCAGGGAGCAAAAACGTGGATCGTCTGGGAGTCCAGCGGGGGAAACACCGCCTTAGGTTGCCTGGGACAGCCTGCAGTCCGCCATCACATAGCATCAGATGGATGATCGATGGATGAATTCCAGTTAAGCTCTGGACATAAGCTTCCTACACAAGGGCCCCTCCTGGTGTGCAAACCGGCACCATAAAGGTTACAGGATCACATCGTCACTCTCACCTTCCCACTGCCAACAGGGAAACTTTGGCATGGTCCCAGACATATCTCATATGCTGAGCATCACGCCCCAGGACTTCGAGGCTGGGTGCAGGCGTGAAACGCAGCCAACCCGCCCTAAGAATCCAGACACGCAGGGTGGCAATCCTCTTCTGTGTCTGTTTTAATTGTGTGCCAATTAGGATTAACACCCGATTAAGTTGAATTATTTCCTATGTAGGTTTTCGCCTCTTTGACAATAATCGACAGGATATAAAAATCTAAGATTTTCCTAAGTAACAGAAGTAAAAAAAATTAAATGTTTGTCGCAGGTATGAAAAACTTGCTAATTCATATTTGTTTCAAAATACAGTGTTAAATTGCATGCCTTGACTTTTCTGTCTGTTATATATGTTAATTAAAACAACAATTATAATTTCTTCCCATCCCCAGAGACAGTATTTTGTTTCTTACAAGGATATGATCTACTGTAGCGACAGTTACAATGTATCACACCCATATTTTCGTCAACCACAATTTAAATTGAACTCATTGTATACTGAAACGTATATCTCACTATTGTCTTTAGGATCGACAATAGGCTAGGAGGCCGACAATCATCAGGGAAATTTTAACGGTAATAGCCAGACCGCAGCCATAGTTTGAAGAGAGGAGGGGTCGGGGGAGGGGGGGGCATAGCTGGTCTTTGGAAAACCCTTGTTATTAACACAATTACCATACTGGTAATGGAAGCGTGCAGAAGTCGCAATACATGTAAATATATTCTGATGCCCCAGCATGGGCTGACATGTCATACATGGAGAGCAGAGAATCTCCGTGTGGCCTCCCTTTGACCAGGAAAACAAGTTACGCATATGCGTCATTTTAAACTGGCTCCGGTGTCATTAATTAGTTTTTCCGGACCAACCTCTGGCTAGCGAAGGGTTAAGCAGAAAATTCTCCAACAAAAAAAAGCTGCTGTGGGATTATTGGTATAATTGTCTTGGACACACAGGTGCTTTTGTGGTAATGAGATAATTAAACAGGTCACACAGTGGTGAGGAATTTGAAAGAAGCAGTTCTTCTGTTTCCCTCTGAGATAATAAGTTCCTCATGCTGTTTCAGCGTGTGGGAAGTGCAGTGGATTCGGTCATAATTAGCCGCACAGGACAACAGACCAGTTTGGAAAAGGGTTTTTTTGTATTTTTTATTGGAAGGAGTGCCTGTCAACTGCACATGCATCTAGCATGGTAGAAATTTCATGATTCCAAGCCTGCTTTTCTCGAAACACACATCTAAACAGTACAAAATGTTCTCAACATCTAAAGGTAATTTGGAAATGACATGCAGAAGGGCGGATTCACACCTGTAACCATTAAACATGCTATGGGTGCAACACAGAATCGGAATAGGAATGAACTTTATTTGCCCTGTACAGTCCAAGTACAAGGAATTTGTTATTAGTCAATTGGCCAAATTAAAGTAAAATAAAGCAAATTGCAAAAAATAACAGTATAAACATAGAGCACTGAATAGTGAAAGAACAACATTTTTTTTTCTTCCGTAATGTTGTAAGAGGGGTCCTCCAACCCCATAGTGGCTGAACTTATTGTATTCTGTCAATCACTGTGTGACTAATTGGGAACCAGAAAAGTAACCAAAGGGTTAAAAGTGGGCTAAAGAAGCTGGTGATTGGCCGCCTGTGGTGATCCCGCCCACAGTCAGTTTCTAAGACTCATTTCCTCCATCGATTCCATTCTCATTCTCCTTAAAATAATATAATCATGAACCCAGTGTGAGGGCTGGATAAGCTGATGGTCACTTGGGGTAGAGCAGGATCTTTAGATAACGGGGGACATATTAAGTTAGGATAATACGGTTTATGGGCTGAGCAAGGTGGGTGAGGCAGAGGGAGCCGGTGGAGGGTCTGGTTAATAGATTTAGAGTGGCCTTAAGGAAATCATCCAGCAAAGTGGACAGCTTGGTGGGACACGCTTCAAAGAAGGGCCAGATTTTCGAGATGCCGGTCAGAGCTGTCTAGCAGGAGTCGGCCGGACATACACGGTTTGTGCACTTGACAAGCATGCCACGTCTTACCTAGAACTTTGCTGTGAATTTGGATGAGAAAAAATTACATACGTGCATTACATATGTGCACCATAAGTATATAACACAAATTGGATAAGAGGTTGGAAGATGGATGGATGACTGGCATCTCGTCTCGGTGTCAGAAGCGTAATTGCAGTTGCTTTTGGGAGATTTATGCAGCTGAAGGGATGTGATGGCTTCTGTGGGCATTTTTCTCTGAGAAGCATAATCAGCGTGTTGGTGTGAGATATGTGTAAACATCGAAAGACTTAATGCTAGTCTTCCTTCATTTGCAGCACTTGTACTTATTTTGTAGTATTTGTTAAGATAGTATATAGTGCTAATAATAGGTTCAGTTAGTATTTATTATTATTATTATTATTATTATTACTAGTAGTAGTTGTCCTAGTTGGTAGGACACTGTGTTGACACTTTCACACAAAGTGACAACCATTAGCCATAAATTTATTGGGCAGGTGACCTTTTTGCTGGAGTCTTCCTGGTTAAGCGGCCTGTTCTCCAGCATGCTGCAGCTGTACCTCTCCTGGGTCTTTCCCATTCAGACCAGGTCCTTAAGCACCGTTACTTTCAGGCTGCCTCCCACCAAGCACATGCTGCATTATAATGGTGTTATACTGATGTATAATTAGCTGTATTAGCTCTTAGGTAAATCTCCATCCAATAGCACAGCTAGTTTATTCCATTTGTAAATAACAGTAACGACTATAATAACTATAACAATCTTCTAGTGGAATTCTAAGGGAACCCCTACTGTGTCTCAAGCGTGAAGGGGGCGTGGGAAGAGGTAGATTTTTCTGTGTTTTTTTTTTTTTGGTCTGGTGGTCTGGGTCACATTGAGGCCAAACATGTCGCTTCATGCAGAGTTTGATGTTTATGTTCCCATAACACTGCCATCTGCTGGTGGGAAGGGGCTAGACAGGAAAAGGCTTCTGAAGTTGGGATTCGGAAAATAATCCACAGAAAATCCTTGTTTTGAAGCTGAATCATGAACTGTCTTACTTGTACATATGTTATAGTGCAGAGGTTATCAGTGCTATGACACACTGCTTATCGAAACAATGGTCATTTTTCTCTATTTTTGTTTATTCCCTTTCATTTTTTAGCCCACTGAGGCCTCCAGCCTGGGGAGGGGGCTCAGGGGGCTCAGGAGGCTCAGCGCCACGTAGGTGAAGCCCCTCCCACCTCATGGCCTCTGTCTCAGGCAGACTGTCCCGGTCTCAGCTCATTTCATTCAGCAGGATGTCTTGAGCATTCATGTATTATTATTATTATTATTATTATTATTCTGTGATGGGTTAATGCCCCATCCTGGGTAATTTCCTGTCTTGCACCTATAGCTTCCAGGTTAAGCTCTGGACAAGGAGGGGCATGTTCTTTGGGCTAATCTGATTATTGGGTGGCGTACGGGCATATCAGCGATATGGCGTATATCAAACGTGCACTGAAAAGCGTATTCCTCAGGTCCTGAATTTCTGCTTGGTGTCTCAGACAATATCAACATGCATGTCTCGTGACTCCTCTTTAAAGGGGCCTCTTTATTGGTTGTTAAATTGTGCTTTATTTTGTCAACAAATGATGCAAACCCATAATCTAATAGGCACACCTAATGCAATGTGTAACAGCTAATGAGTTCTGACTGCAAACGTCTCTATTTCCTTCTGCTCTGTACTACATTAACGAAGTTTGTATTTGGTTTGTTCTTGTCAGATCGTACCGTATGGAAAGTCAATGACTGACGGGCAATAAGTTACATAAAAATCAGAACTTGCCCCAAACTGATGCTATGATTTCATTAAAATTGTTGTCCTCCATACACTGGTGGTTAAACTGAGACTTTCTGCCTGTAGGAAACTGGAAAACAGACATACAAAGTGGGAATTTCTCCCAATGAAGTAATCTCATTTCAAGTAAAAGCGAAATCTTTGGTGATGTGGTTAACAGGAGGAATCTTCATTTAAAAAGAAACTGATGAGAGAGCTCATGCCATTGGGATCTGGGTAGGATCCACAATAAGGGAAGTGCAGCTTTTATGAAAAGGTCTTGATGAGAACTAAAAGGTAATTAGTGTTAGCTGGGGCAGTTTAACCGAGCTGTCAGATTTATGTAGGTAAATGTAAACTATGTGCAGATTGGTGGCCATGTTATAATTTTCAAATTTTCAAATTCTTAACAAGAAATTTTCACCTTAAAACCCTGATTAATTGTACTAATGGTAGCATTATTTGTCAGCTACCATGAATACTAAAAGACTTACTCATATCCATGTCATATATATATATATATATAAAGGCAAGCGTTCACAAATCTGACCAGGATAAGAAGATGGATGGATGGATGGATGGATGGCCAGTCCCTGTTGTGCTCCTGTTTGGCCAGTAGAGGTCTCTGCTGGCTATCCTGTCTCCCCATCACACTTGTGCCTTTTCTCCTCCACGTTACCCTCATACATAAGTACCTCATATATAAGTATGATGTTCTAGTGGTATTTGGTGTTGGTGTTGTTGGTGTTGGTATTAGTGTTGGTGTTGGTAGTAGTGTTGGTGTTGGTATTAGTGTTGGTGTTGGTAGTAGTGTTGGTGTTGTTGGTGTTGGTA
>JAOYFF010000106.1:2092240-2103349 GCA_025773925.1 Cryptomyrus ogoouensis | reverse complement strand
AATGATGTGTGAGTGAATGGTGTGTGAGTGCATGGTGTGTGAGTGAATGGTGTGTGAGTGAATGATGTGTGAGTGCATGGTGTGTGAGTGAATGATGTGTGAGTGAATGGTGTGTGAGTGAGTGGTGTGTGAGTGTATGGTGTGTGAGTGCATGGTGTGTGAGTGCATGGTGTGTGAGTGAATGGTGTGTGAGTGAATGGTGTGTGAGTGAATGGTCTGTGAGTGTATGGTGTGTGAGTGTATGGTGTGTGAGTGAATGTAAGTAAGTGGTTTCAGAAATTGGATGGATGGATGTATCCCATTAGAAACAACTGGAAGTTTTAAAATAAAACAACAATTTCAAATACTAATTTTCCGATCCTTGGGGGCAGCGTGTGGTTCAGTGGGCTAAGCCTCTGTGCCTGTGATCTGAAGGTCACCAGCTCCAGCCCAGCCTCAGCACGTCTGTGGGCCCTTGAGCGAGGCCCTTAACCCCCAGCTCCCTGGGCGCCACTACGGGTGGCTGCCCTTCACTGCCAGCTTGATCTCACCTTCAGAGGGCAAGTTGGGGGAGGGACATGAGAATTTCCCCCAAGGGATCAGCTGTAGGTTGAACCATAAATTATTGTTCTAAAAGAGCTGTTCTGAGTTTAAAAGTTAATTGACAAGCTGTATTGGTGATTTTTAATTAGTAACACCTTTGCAATAACATGAAGCACCGAAAATTTGTGCTTAGTATCCCTTTGGGAGCCAATGACTACAAACCGTACTACTGTAACTATAGTACTTGGATATTACATAAATTACTGTTGGGATAGGAAATATATCCGCCTTTGTAGTCCTTATAAGTCATTGCCTTTACTGACAGGTTATTATTAATATGTGTAGCTGGGAGTTTTGAATACAATTTAGTTGGATACTAATTTCATATATCACATCTTTGTTGGTAAAAGTGTTTTACATTTCCATATTACTCAGTAATATTTTGCAGGATTTTATTTGAACTGATCTGTATATTGCGGTACGGGTCTGCAATTAAAAATTAATTTTTAAGGAACCAAAGCACATTCTTTGTACTGGCTAGGTTGAACAGTATTTCTCATACATATAAAATATTTTGGCCTATTTAAAACGCAAAATAATATTTTGTAATTTGCAGTTGATTAGCTTGATAGAAATGATGAGTAATTTGTGTCAGAATACTTTTGCGTTCTGTATTATTGTATTTTAAAAATACATAAAGGACTTTCCTCAAAACTGCACATGTGATGACATCATGTGCGCGAAGGTCCTGATTTGCTCAGCTGCTGAGTGACGTGCCCCGGCTTGTTGACACATGAGAGACGAAGAGGGAAACAGTTCCGTATACGGTCAGTGAATTGTGTCTGTTTCTACCGAATATGACACGAATCGCAACAGTTTTGAGACTTTCCTTTATATACTTTTGTTAGTTATTGGTAGGATGATGTACTTTTTGTCGTTTATTCAGCCCTAGTAAACAACCATGTACATCTACTTAATTTTGCAGATTCATTTCTTTTTATCTAAAGCAACACACAAGGCAAGGCAAGTTTATTTATATAGCACAATTCAGATGCAAGGCAATTCAGAGTGTTTTATAAAGGAAGAATACCACATTTAAATAAAAGACATTCAGATCACATTTAAAAGGCAAAAATAAATAAAATAACAAAAATAAAATACGTTTTTTTAAATAACTAAAAGCCAAAGAAACAAATAAATAGCAAGTGTGGCAAACTAGTTTCAAAGTTGATACAATGCTCACAGAAAGTCTTGGGATGTTTACTAAATTAGGTGCCACTTTACAATAAGGCTACCCATATAAATGGTTTAAGAATGGTTTATAATCTGTTTGTTAATTAGGTTGTAACACTTTGTAAATTATTAATAGGCAATTTTAAACAAGTTATAACATAGTTTTCTTTTTATTAATGAGTTACTGCTATTTACAAGTGGCAAAATAGAGCCTTATTGTAAAATGATACCCTAAACTCAATGAAATTATTGCAAATTTATTGGTTTTATAATAAAAATCATTACTTTATTCATTTGTTTACAAATAAATATCCATATTACTTTGGGTGGCACGGTGGCACAGTGGTTAGCATTGTTGCCTCATGCTTCTGGGACCAGGGCTTGAGTCTCCACCAGGTGTGGGTAATTTGCGTGGTTGACCTGTGTCATTGTGTAGTTTTCTCTGGGTGCTCTGGTTCCCTCCACAGCCCAGAAACATGCAAAGGTTAATTGGAGTTCCCAAATTGGCCATAGGTGTAAATGTGCTCTGTGATGGGCGGGTGCTGCGTTCTTTGTTGTTCCCTGTTTTGTGCCTCTGGACACTGAATAGGATAAGCAGCTGCAGAAAATAGATGGATATATCACATCAGAAACAAATGGAAGTTTTAAAGTAAAACATCCATTTCAAATACTAATAAACTGAAACCCAGATTATAGTTCTAAAAGAGCTGTTCTGAGTTACAAGGTTCGTTGACAAACATCAATGGATGTTTTTAAATTAGTACCACTTTTGCAATAACATAAAACACCAAACATTTGTGTTTAGTGTCCTGGGAGCCAGTCACTACAACTGCAATTGAAAAAAAAAATGGCAAGAACAGAATTGAATGAGTCAGTTAAAAAAAAATTATGACGCTTAATAAAAAGAAAATGTCTGTGCGGAAAATACATGTAGCTATGTTAAACACTGCTTGTCAATGGACTTTTGTTATGAAACCAGTAAATTTTCAACATTTGAGAATTAAGCAAGCATCTGAAAACTTTCTGTGAGCCGATATATACACTCCATCCAAAGCAGTTCTGTCTGTCAGCCTCCATTAGTTCTCATATTTGGTAGAGTCTCTCGGCCTTTTCGGTGCCGTTCAGCTGAGACAGAGGGGAGGTGTCGTTCTGGAACATTTAGACTCATTTGTTGATTATTCTGATGAGCATTTGATAAGGTGATGGGACAGACGCGCCAGTTTGGAAGATGATCCTTTGTGCTGGAATTCCCTTTCCTTGCTCTCTGCCTCCCAGGTTTGTGCTGCGTTGCATTGAGATTAGCTGAACCGAAGCCCTGTCCATCACCCATTTATCGCACGTCCTGCCAGTTGGTATTACCAGGCCAGGCCTGCTGATCTGCCAGTGAGCGGAGCCAGGCTGGAAGAATAGTGCAGTGTTTCATAGCCATTTTTATGTTCTTTCACATCCCATAACAATCTCCCCCTCCCCCCCACCACCATCACAAAGTTTGTCGAGTTGCCAGCCCTAATAAGGAGGTCAGAGAGGCAGTGGGGGGGCATGGTGTGTATGGTGGGGGTTTGAGTGTGTCACAGGCCAGTGCTGCAGTCCTCCTGCCCCCAGAGGGAAAAAGGGACTGGTTCTCTTTCACCCACTTTCACCAGCACACTTTGCAAACTGGCCGAAAACTGCGTGGTCATAAAAGGCTGTTACTGTTTGTTGTGTCAGCAGGCAGTGTTTCCCAACCCGGTCCTCGGGGATCCGCAGACGGTCCACATCTTTGCTCCCTCCCAGCTCCCTGCCAGACGGTCCACATTTTTAGTCCCGGGTTGGGAGCTGGGAGGCAACAAAAAGGTGGATGTTTGCAGGTCCCTGAGGACCGGATTGGGAAACACTGTCAACGTGTATTACTGTATATAACAGGTTCTCATATGTTCATCCTTATGTCTGATCCAGTACAGGATCACAGAGAGAGGGGTGCACATGCACAAGGAAACTGGGAAATTTAGAGACACCAGTTCTACATTTTGTGCATTTGTATGACAGGATGTAACCAACACAACACAGTGGGCTTAGGATTCAGACCTGATACAAGAAAAAGTTAACTTTGTAACAATAATGCACAAAAACAAATTTCTAAAATGTTTTTAATTTAGACATTAAAATATGACTATGTTGGTTTAATATTAGCATATACGTAAACATGCATGGTTTTGCACTGAAAAGAAAATTCAGTTACAGATAGACACACAGACAGATATTGTATTAATCAAGAAGGAAATTGGAGATTAATATCACATAACACAAGTTTAGATAGTAAACATAAGCAGCAGCAATAGATAATAAAAGATAACAAGCAGTAACAATACAAAAAATGTCATAGAAAGTATTGCATGGCTGCAAAATGTACTGTAAATGAATGTGAATGTGAATGCAGGGTTGTCTCACAGCAGGTCTTGTTTGACCCGAGTGTTGCTTTGAAGTTGTTCAGATGGGTCTGCCTCTTGTATACGAGTACGTCCATCACAGGCCAAGACAGCACAGTCCTGAATGACTCTCACCTACCTGAGAGACATTAGCACCCCCCCCGATCACCCTGATCCAACACGACACAGAGAAATCTGCTGACGTTTGTCCACATCCAGGTGGCATTTAACCCCTGTGTAAGCCCTCGCTACTCCCCTGTGCAGCATGCTGCATTTCTCTGTATTTAAATCCCTTGCTATTCCCCTGCATTTCTCTGTTTTTAAATCCCTTGCTATTCCCCTGTGCAGTATGCTGTATTTCTATGCATTTAAATCATTCGCTATTACCTTATGTAGCATGCTGCATTTCTCTGCATTTAAAATTATGGAGACACAACTCAACATAATGCAAATTAATGGTCGTGGTGTACAACTGTATAGTCTATCTAGTGAGCGAGGTTGGTAATGTGGGCGCTGATGCCTGCTTTGGCTCCCTCTGTCTTTCCGATTGGACTTGCACCTGTATGCAGGCCTGGGTACGCTAGTCCCTCATTAGGACATGATGGACTGGAGATGAAAAGCAATAAAAAGCTGCAGCTAGACAGACAGAGTTTGTCATTCTGTGCTATTAACTCACCAAAATAAGGATGGCTGCCTGAACAGACCAGGGTATGAAGCAGACAGTAGCCTTTCTTAGAATTCTCTGGATCTTACTTCCTGTTCTCCTAAGCGACACACTGCTACAGCTACCCAGATACGTTTTTACGCCTCTCCACGGCGATCAGCAGCTTCAATGCAGTCTTACAGGTTGGTGTAAAACAACGATAACATGGAAAGTCCTATACAGAAAGGGATGTGTGTGTGTTGTATTCCAAAGCATGAAATGTGCACGGGATTTTGCGTGATATTGTTCATTGTCATGCGAAATTACTGCTACTAACAAATCTGAAAAGTCATCTCTTCTATTGCCATTTTTGTCTGTTCATGTCTGTTCATTTTTTGTCATTTACCTGTTCATTTTATTTGAATTTTCTGTTGGAATTGAGTGAGTTTGATTCTAAGACTCTATATGGCACTGTGTGGAGAATAATTCATGAATTATGAATTTATTTAAAAATTAAACCAGCCACAAGGTCAAAAACATTCCATGGAAGCCTTCAATACTGATTAAAAGCTTTGAGTGAGTCGTCTGTGGCCCATGAAGAGCAAAGACCATTTTTAAAATACCTGATTAGCATTGTGTTGAGATAAGTCGCCAAAACTTTCCATAAGCTCTTCTGCGCAGATGCTAGTACAGTTTGATGAACCCCGAAAGGTCGCCTTGCATCATATCTGATCAGCAGACAATACCGGCACCATGAAACACCCACCCGCTCTTTGTCTCTACGTTTGTCTGTTGTTTTTATTCATTTTCAAAGGAGTGTGATAAAAGAACAAACATCAGTGGCCAACAGTATTTTTTTATTTTCCTATTGTTCTGCATGTTTTCCCTGGATGTTTTTCCTTTTTCCTGATGATTATTTTCCTGGATTTTGGTTTTGCACAAACCAGACATTTTTGGACACCTGGAACAAAAGGGAACACTGCATGCGTCACTGGCGAAAATGGTCCATGTCGCATTTATAACTGCACCCAGCCATTCCATTGTTCACAGTCTGTAGTTTGAGGAAGAAAGTCTGGTGTCATTCTAATGCCCTGTTCTGACATCGACGACAGGATGGGCCTTGTCTGTATGAAGGAATGTGTAATGTTTAACGAACTGGAAGTTTGATCTCTTGTTGGTTCTCAAATGGCTACACATAGCTGTGCCGTTTTTCCTCTTTTTCATCTGCATTTCAAGTTTTATTTGTCACATACACAATCATACACTGTACTTCTGTGTAATGAAATGAGTTTATGCCGTAAGTTATATGTACCCTCGTATAGCATCTCTTAGCAAGACAGCCAAGATGATGTCACAGCATATAACCAATCACAGTGAGACACCAAACCAGGTGGTCTGCATGTTCTGGCCCGAAGAGTTGTTGTAGTTTGTAATTCAAAACATTCCATTAAGAAGAAAACCGCCAGGTATGTGTATAAACCCCAGTCTTGCTCCACCCACTAATCCCAGTGCAGGGGTCAGTCATTCTAGTACAGCATACCTCGATCTTCCTCTACCATCAACCAGTAATGGGAGAAATCAGGTTCTCGTAACCCACAGTCGGCATATCAGTCACTGTTAACCTGCTTCCCTTTGGTTGCTTTGTAGCTCACATTATGATCTGAGAGGAGGGGATCTTTCCCACTGTCACTAACATGGACTAATCCCAGTGTTGAATCTAAGGATTTTGCTAAGTTACAGGCACCTTAGTCTTAAAAAAATCATTTATAGAACTGCATTTCAGGGTTGCGTTTCATTAACAGCACTCCAGAGCTTCAGAGACATTGATTCTGCTTCTCCGCGATCTTCTCTTTTACCACTTTGATGACTCTTCTCTCACTCGGCTGGCTCTTGGGCTTGATGCTGCTGCAGTTCATTATGCTGGTCTGCTGCATTTCCTCGGCTCACACACCTCGCGAGTTTTAATGTAAACCTCTCCCCCTTCCGAAAATGGCTTCGACGGCTGGGAATTTTTCCGTTTTCCCATGTTACACTGGCATGTTCTGCAAGTACCTGAAGATATTTGCTCATACCTTGCGCCTCTGTACTGGCCTGGCTGCCGGGACACACCCACCTGTCTTTGTTTTAGGAATTGTCTGTTTTTGTTTGTTGATGTTGGTTTTCAAAGACATTACATGAAGCACAAGGGGACAAAATTCCACGATATCTGCCAGCATTTCTAATATTCCCCTCTCATTGTATTCTATGCACGTAAACTTCTTCCCGTTCCGGCTTAAAGATTATTTTCTTTTTGCTTTTGGGTCACACAATGTTCTGCTGTCTGATTTAAGGTCTCGCCTTAGTTTTGTCACCAGACTCAGACACAGACAAGCATTTATCTAAGTTTACTTTAATACTGCCTTTTTCATTTTTAATTTAAACAATAATGTCACAGAGATTGTAATTGGGTATAGTATTCTATTATTTTCCGCACATTGTACTTTTTAGAACAATTATATGTAAAACATATAAAAGAATTTTGAAGTATTTTTTCATCTTTGTTTTGAAAGTTCTTATAATACAAGACAACTTAACTTAAAAATAGATATATTGTGTATACATGGCAGTGCAGTGGTTAGCACTGTTGCCTCACACCTCTGGGACCCGGGTTCCACACGTGTGTGGAGTTTGCATGTTCTCCCCATGTCGTCGTGGGGTTTCCTCCAGGTTTCCCCCCACAGTCCAAAGACATGCTGAGGCTGATTGAAGTTACTAAATTGCCCATAGGTGTGTATGTGTGAGTGAATGGTGTCTGAGCTATTAGTTAAGTTCTCCCCAAACAAGCTTGATGGGCCAAATGGCCTCCTCTCGATTGTAAATTTCTAATGTGAGTGTGCCCTGTGATGGGCTGGCCCCCCATCCTGGGTTGTTCCCCGACTCGTGCCCGTACCTTCTGGTATTGGCTCTGGACCCCCCACTACCCAGAAAGATAAGTGGGTTGGAAAATGGATGGATATCTTGTATATTTTCATGTTTCACTATTGCATTTTTATCTCTAATATTTGAAACACTAATTTTTCTTCAGGGTTTTAATGTGAAAATTATGTGAATCTGGTTTGGAATTTACTAGACAAATGACATTGACGCTGCTGCAGTTCATTCAGTTGAGTATAATACATGGTAGAAGCCAAAGCTATAGGCAGAAATACGTCAGTTAATAACTCCGCGGTTAATGGTTTTCAGTGTTTAAGAAAGTTATTTATTTACTAAATGTACAAAACGCTGTAAATTCTTCAGAATAAAGGCAATTTCAGATTTACTAAGTGATTCTGCTCTGAGGTGGCTGTCGGCCCTTCCCTAAGTTCTTCCTTTGCAGCCTAAACACGTGCAGTTAGGTTTGATTACGTCTACGCATAATTAAGACCTACATATATATGTGGAAGGTAAATCACTTACTGTGTATGTGGCGTAATGTAAAAATAATGGATTACTCGAAACAGATCTTATCAAACATATTTGATTGCCACTTGACTCCTTTTTGAACGAGTCTTTTAAGTGAATGAAATGATCTCGACTATTCTATTGATTCGTTCAAATGATTTATTATCAATTCAGTTTGTTCGCTGACAGATTCTTGGTTCATTTCAACAGCACAGCAAGTATTAAGGAGATCTTGCTCTCTGGGGGGACTGGGCAGGAATAATGTAAAGCGCTTCGACAAGATGTAAAATGCGCTATTTAATTAAAGTTGAATTGAATTTGAATAATTTGACTACACTTTTAATATGTAATCACAAATGAAATATGTATATATTAACATTGTTTATCTCATCCACTTTTGTTAAGTCATTTAATAAAAATGTAATGTTAACAGATTTTTATTAGAAAAATATATAAAAGTGAACGAATCTATGGACGATTCTGAAAGACTCGGTTCACGGAAAAGGGATCGTGATCCCCATTTCCAATTCTCACTGAAGAATTGCTCAATCAACCAAACCCCCACCCCACCGCCGCCGCCGCCTGTCGAGCCGGCAGATAGTCAGGCGGGGCTACAGCACGCAGCCAATGAGGAAGCTCCGCTCGCCCACACACCTCCACTTCGGGGCTTCCGCCAGCGATAACTGGCTAACCAAAGCTGCACCAGTCCTGCACGTCGAGTACCTCACCTTCTCCAGGAGCAGACCGGTGCATTTCTGCCGAGTCCTGCAGGAGATGTCTTCCTCTACATCATAGCTCAGTGAGGATAAGATACAGCGATCGCGCTGGCTAAAGTTCCCTGCCTCTCTCGGATAAGATGAACTATGTTTCTGCTTGCCGTCTTTTTCTTAAGTGTTTTACGTATTAAATACGTACACGTATGCTCCTGCGTTGTTGCGTGTTCCAAGACCTCTGGCTCTAGAAGAGCATTTTGAAACCTCAGCTATTTAGCGACGTGAGGAAAGCGCTTAGAGACTTAAAGAGACTTTGAAAAGGAAAGCGTGTATTTGTGACCGCGATGGAATCCGGTGACAAGGTAAATATTTACATTTACGCTTCGTGCTTATGCGCGCCATGCGGCTGCTAGTGACAGATTATGCGGCCGTAGCCTCACTGCGGCTCGCAGCCCGGGCGCAGTTTCGTCAGCCTCACTAAAAAAGTTTCACGGTGTGTTACTAGAGTGATATCGCATAAATAGATAACGTGGACAGTGGACTTACTCTGTGATTTTTAGAATTTGACGCTAAAACAATATCATGAACAAAACAATATCATGAACAAAAATAATCGCAGTAGTTTTCTAATTGTGTATTCTTACTAGATGTGTAATATTTTTTCTTTAACATCTTCGTATTGTTATATTTTACAGTCCCTGTATATGCCAAAACTATGTAATTTCCAAAACCTATTTTACTAAGATGATGTTTGATTTACCTTGGCGACATGTGTCTTGTTTGTACTAATACTAATACTTAATCACTACTTCCACGATTTTCTAGAACAGTGTACTTATGGTTGACCTAGATAAGGAAACGGAAGCAAAAACTGGGTCCTCTCCAGCATCTTGGTTGAGAGGTGGACAATAGTACTGAGACTCTAGTCGCTTTTTGGGCACTTGTGCACAAACGATGATTATGTTAGTTTTCAGATCTGGTGTCCCGAAGAGCGTCACTGTCTTAAAACCTGTTGGGGTGTAGAGGGCAGTATCCTTAGCTTGGTAGCGTTATTCACCTAAATTTCACCATGGAATTTGCCCATTACCCGTTACTATCTGCCATGAATAAATCCTGCTTCTGTCATTTCACGCTTCTTATGTCTGTACGTAAGCTCACCCAGTATATGTGCTTAGCATCACAGCGTACATGCAGGGTATCAGGTTTGGCAGTGGGAAGTGGGCTTGTCGCGCTACACATTTGGCCGCCAACTGGTGGACTCACAGCGTAACCGAGGTACGTTTGAATCCGGAACATGTGACCCACCCAGTTTTATAATTGGGATCCCCCCAGGTTAGCTGTTTTTGGAAAGCTGAGAACCTTGGCTTTTGGTCCTTAGGGACCCCTGCTCACATACTGCAGTATATGATTCTATGTATCTATACTATGTATCTGTACTGTATCTATACTATATCAATACTATGTATCTGTACTGTACTCTATACCAGAGTTATTCAACTCGAGGTCCGAGTACTACTGGTTTTCCAGCCTTCCTTTACCTGTCAGTCAGGTGTGAAGCCTTTGACCAATCAGAATCAGTAATTATTAAACAACAACCTGGGAGAACTGAAAACACGGCCTGGATTTGGGATCGAGGTCCAGAGTTGAAGAACCCTGCTCTATACTATCTATACATATTCAGTCTAACCTTGGTGCCGCCAATTGCAACCCATCTCAGTAATTTTAGGGCATAGAGTTGGCTTATTCCTCGGCAGGGTGGCATTGAGGTCACTGGGCACTGCCACATGCAGTCAGAGGGGGCTAGAAGGACACCAATGGGAAAGAACCAGCCAGAGAATCCAGCAGGGAAACCCACACATGCAGGAGTGAACCAGCCAGAGAACACAGGAGGGAAACCCACACATGCAGGAGTGAACCAGCCAGAGAACACAGGAGGGAAACCCACACATGCAGGAGAGAACCAGCCAGAGAACACAGGAGGGAAGCCCACACATGCAGGAGAGAACCAGCCAGAGAACACAGGCGGGAAACCCTCACATGCAGGACAGAACCAGCCAGAGACCACAGGAGGGAAACCCACACATGCAGGAGAGAAACAGCCAGAGAACACAGGAGGGAAACCCACACATGCAGGAGAGAACCAGCCAGAGAACACAGGAGGGAAACCCACACA
>JAOYFF010000106.1:2074516-2086934 GCA_025773925.1 Cryptomyrus ogoouensis | reverse complement strand
ACTAACCTTTCCTCGTATGACATTCCTCTAAGACCAGGAATCATTCTTGTGGCCCTACGCTGCACCTTTTCTAAGGCAGCAATGTCCTTTTTAAGATTTGGTGACCAAACCTGCACACAATATTCTAGGTGAGGTCTCACCAAGGAATTGTATAATATACCATGTATATTGCTGTATTGACAATAGATCCCTCTTGAATCTTGAAGTTGCCCAGGACAGACTTTGCCTCATATTGCTTTCCACTGGATTCAGCTTTCAGTCCTTTTCTCTTAGCTGCCTATTTGTTTAGCTTTTCAGTGTAAGTGAGACATTGAAAGTGAAGTAATTGATCATCATTTTTACCACACAGTGCATTAACCCAAATGTGATATAGCAGGAGCAGCTAATTCAGCAGTACCTTGCTCAGGGTATCAGTGGTACCTTTCTGGTCGAGGATGCGAACCAGCAACCTATCAGTCACAAGTTTACTTCATAACCATTAAGCCACCACTGTCCCTTCATAGTTATTTGTAACTTTGCAGTCAGTCTGAGGGGGGTTTAGCATCTTGTGCTCTTGGTTAAAATAATTAGCATCATTTTAAAATTAACTTGTAGCACAATAGCCAAAGGAGTTAATGACCAATATACAGCAAGAAAGTATATAATATAAGTACAGCTAAGGTAGAAGCATTGAAGGTACATAATTTGGCCATGTGCTTATTGTAATTATGAAACCTGTATTTGATATTTTCTGATGTTTTGCTTGTTTCAAGGTGATTTTGTTGATTTTTTTCAACCATAAAGATCAATGACTTAAAATGTTTGTTTGTTTGTTTGTTTACTCTCCCCCCCCCCCCTCCCCAAATTCATTCAGCAAATAACGCTGCAGCTGATGTTGGCAGTGGGGACTGCTGCCATCGGCTCGCTGCAGTTTGGCTACAACACAGGGGTCATCAATGCCCCTCAGAAGGTAAGTAAGCTCGTAATGCGACGGGAACAGAGCCATCACCTCAGGACACCTGTTAGCCAGCTAGCTGCAGCAGTATCCCGCGTCCAGGAACGCTGTCTCACGGCCAATAAGGCACCGATGCGGCTCTGTACACTCAGGTGGCAGCGAGGATGCCTGACGTGGGCCGTCACCCAGAATAGCCCTGGGCTTATTAGATTATGTCCCTCTAAAGGGCTAGGGAAGAAATCAGCGCTGCGCTGTCCACCTCGCACAGCCTGCTGGGAACTGGGCTTGCGGTGAGGAATAAGCAGCGGACTGCGTGCCTGTGGCGCTGGACATGGCTGGGCAGCCCTGCTGCTAGGAGGAGGCCCCTAAAGAACCGAGGAGGCCCCTAAGGAACACATGCAGCTGAACCCTAATAACCCTTCTTAGGTTAGCATAACATTCAGGCCTAAGAGCAGCCTTAGCGATAAACTTACTCTGCTACGGCTATGGCAGTAAAGCACGACTGCCACAGTGTTTATGTAAATGGTGTAGCTCAGAATGAAGAATCTTGTCTGGAAGGCTGACCGCGTTCCGTACTTAATTAGCCTGAACTGGCCAAAATTCGCTATTCAGCAATTGCTGTGAAAGTGGCCTACAGACGAAGTGAATCATAGCAAAGAGTGAATGGTGGGTTTTGGTGAAAGGGGGTTTATTCGGGCTCAGCACCCTTTATTTTCATTGTGAAATTTTGCCCCCTTTTGTCCTACTTTGGAACTGCCAGCCTCGCACTTTCTTTCAGGTCAGATAAATGCCCTGGCATTCAGGGTCGCCAGCCAAATGTGATGCTGATGTGCTCTAGAGGTGGAGGAGAAACAGAGAGAGACCTCTTTTTAATATACTGCCCCCTGCTGGGGGACTAGTAGACATTTATTAAATAAGATAAGATAATGGCTTTAACTGATAATTCCCCAGTTGCCTCATCAGTGATAGCGGATCCGTTTCCACTCTTGTAGATCATTGAGAGCTTCTATAATGAGACCTGGTTTGACCGGTACTCGACGTCAATCCCTGCAACGTATCTCACCACGCTGTGGTCCATCTCCGTCTCCGTCTTCTCCATCGGGGGCATTTTTGGATCCTTCTCCGTGGGACTTTTCGTCAATCGCTTTGGAAGGTAAATACAAAAAACATCAATAGCTGGGCCTGCACGACATGACATTGCAATATAATCATATAATGATACACTGGATTTATAAAGATAATTAACTTTTGGGTCACAATATGCCTCATAAATAATTTAGTCAACTAATACTACTATTAATACTACTATTAATCTGCTTACCAATTTTGGGTGTAAATAAACGCCTGTATGGTACTGAAATGTATGAAATGTTGGCCGGATATTTTGTTAAGAGCAGATCCTCACCTGAAACCATTTGGGTGCACGATCATTTATCAGATGGCTTTCTACCATCTGGTTATGTGGGGATGTCATTCTCTGTCTGGGGGTATCCCCAGCTCTGGCCCTGATCCTTCCCCTTTGGGCCTCCAGGAAGAACTCCATGCTCATGGTGAACGTCTTGGCCTTCGTGGCGGCCGCCCTCATGGGCTTCTCCAAGTTGGCAGCATCCTGGGAGATGCTGATCATCGGTCGATTCGTGGTGGGACTCTTCTCAGGACTCTGTACAGGCTTCGTGCCCATGTACGTGGGAGAGATCTCTCCCACCTCCCTCCGAGGGGCTCTGGGCACCCTGCACCAACTGGGCATCGTCATTGGCATCCTCCTGGCACAGGTGACACAGCAGAAATGTTCAGGGCCTGTCTGACCATATGCCATCGTTTTGCTGCCCAACCTGCACTTTCTCCAGATGGACGCGAGGTTTTCTCTGGGACGTCCCCTAACTCTTTCAGGGCCACTTCCTTACCGTTGTGAAACCCTGAGTGTTTCTCACTTGGCCGTACTTGTCTTCTCATGCATCCGTTTTACGTCATCTTCCATTGCTGAAGACCAGTTCCAATACTCAAGAACAGAAGTACAGGGGATGGTAAATGAATTAGGTGATCAGTGGTCATTGTTAACTCACCACAGCACACAGTGCACAACAACAAAATGTGTCCTCTGCATTTAACCCATATGTGACATTGTGACATAGGAGGGGGCAGCTAATTCAGCGCCCTGGGAGCAGTGCTTGGGGGCGGTACCTTGCTGGTTGGGGATTCGAACCAGCAATCTTTCAGTGCCCTTCCCTAACCATTAAGACACCACTGCCCACAATCTCCCCGGTGTCGTTCTTGCCCAGCCCCAAATATCAAGTATTCATGAGTTGCATCCTCGCCAAACAAGACCAATCCCATGATTCATTGTGCCCCAAGTTCGTTCTTGGGAAGCAAGACCGTTAGCAAGACCGGTCTTTCCAAGAAGTTAGCAAGACCGGTCTTTCCAAGACCACAAGTACGGTCTTTGCATTATTGCTATTGAGAAACACCCCCTCTGTCCTGTGACTCCTGAATTTTATTTCTTTCTGTTAACTTCGTAATTTTACAGTCTGTAATGGCTCTCAAGGAGCCTGGGATAGAGGGCACTGTTGCACCTTTGGTTGAGGTTACCCATAAATCATTTCACTCAAACTGTTGGTATAGCCTGTAACTGTGAGCTGTGTAAGTTATTATGTGTCAGCTAAGCTTCTGAAACAGCCGTAATTGATCCTGGTGGAACATGTATTAAGGCTGTTAGATTTTGGTTTGACATTCTGCTGCTGCCCATGGCAGGTGTTTGGCCTGGAGGCCCTCCTGGGCAACATGACTATGTGGCCCTTTCTGTTGGGCTTCACCTTCATCCCTGCTGTGGTGCAGTGTGCACTCCTGCCCCTCTGTCCTGAGAGCCCCCGCTACCTGCTCATCAACCTCAACCAGGAGACCAGGGCCAAGAGCGGTGAGGCCTGGTGCCCGGGACACCCGCATGGCAGTCTGGGAGGGCGCTACTCTTGTATCTTTGGGCGGGACACTCGTCCCAAATTATCCACTTCATTTCCAGCCGTACAAGTAGGCGTAGAGCCATGAGCCGGTGTGAGTGTGTGTGGCTTCAGATAAGTGTCTGCAGAGTGACTGGACAACTTGCTGTTGGATGGATGCTGGTCAGATACCAGGCCCCTATCATGTGGCCCAGTTAAGGCGTTTAAGAGTCTGTGTCCGGCTTCATCAGTGCTGAAGAAGCTGCGGGGGACCACGGACGTGAACGCCGACCTGCAGGAGATGAAAGACGAGAGCCGGCAGATGCTGCGGGAGAAGAAGGTGACCATCTTGGAGCTCTTCCTGTCGCCGCTGTACCGCCAGCCGATTTTTATCGCCATCATGCTGCAGCTCTCCCAGCAGCTGTCAGGGATCAACGCGGTGAGCTCCTCACGCACACACGCACACGCATGATTCTTCATGCTTGGTATGACAGTGTTACTAGATGGCGCTGGGGCTCGTCTTCCAGGTGTTCTACTACTCAACCGGGATCTTCGAAAGGGCCGGCGTGGCTCAGCCAATCTATGCCACCATCGGAGCTGGTGTCGTCAACACGGCATTCACCGTGGTGTCGGTAAGCTGTGCGGGGTGGTTCTGTGCTGCCTGAGGGCTTCTCTTCTATGTGGTTGTTAAAATATATTAGAAAATCCCAAAAGTCTTCAGGAGTTTCTGAACATCCCACCTCCCTCAAAGCTGTTTGTGGTGGAACGAGCCGGCCGACGCCCCCTGCACCTCACAGGCCTGATGGGAATGGCCATCTCCGCTGTCCTGATGACCATCGCCATGGCGCTGATTGTATGTATTCCTCCTCTCTGTCACCCCTCACTCACTTCCACCACGTCTAGACTCAAGAGCCCGCTTTCGAGAGAGAGGCCTGCTGTTATTGAAACCCCCTGTCCCCACCTTCCCCGACACCACAGGAGAAGCTGAAGTGGATGTCCTACGTCAGCATCGTGGCCATCTTCAGCTTCGTGGCATTCTTCGAGATCGGCCCGGGTCCCATCCCCTGGTTCATCGTAGCTGAGCTGTTCAGCCAGGGCCCGCGGCCTTCTGCCATCGCCGTGGCCGGCTTCTCCAACTGGACGGCTAACTTCATCGTGGGCATGTGCTTCCAGTATGTGGAGGTATGCAGCCGCTCTGTGTGAGTGGATGGTGATAGGATGGCAGTATGTGTGGCTACACATACGATGAATGCGTCACCATCATTAGTCCATGGCTACTTTGTAGCTTTTAGTTTTTACTACACATTTTACGAAGTTTTACTTTCCGGTTTCGGAATTCCTCTGTTGGAGGCATGTCCTCCTCCGGTGATTAATCGATCGATGGTGATCATGTCCCTTTTCCTGGTCTCCATAGCAACTCTGTGGCCCCTACGTCTTCATCATCTTTACCTTCCTGCTGTTGGGATTCTTCATCTTCACGTACTTCAAGGTGCCGGAGACCAAGGGCCGAACGTTCGACGATATCACCGCAGGTTTCCGCCAGACGGCGTTGGGGACTGAGAAGTACTGCCCCGAAGAGCTCAGCAGCCTGGGGTCCGACTCCCAGCTGTAGACCCACCCAGGTTCCGTTTGATGGACTGGTGTACCGGCTCCATGTATATCCTTCGCTTTCCTAGAGCAGTAAATGCCCCAGCATCCGTTATAACCATTTTCAGTTACATTTTTAACTCTCGACATGGACTGAGGAACAGAGGTGGGGATTTGAAAGGAAATAAGAGCAGTGATTGTGTTATGAAGAGGATACTCCCAATGCAATCAGAGTAAAGTGGTGGCAACCCTGCCCATTCTGACAGTGACCACTGCAGATTGTTAGCTGGTCACACTGACCTTACATACTCCTGACTTCACACTGCCCATGGGAGTTTTACTTTACTGGTCTGAGGACAGAACAAAAAATGATTGGTTCCGAAAGATAACCAATCAGATTGTAGAGGAGGTGGGTCCAAGCAACCAGTGGCAGGGGGGACCAAGATATCTGATTGTTTGGTTCTGCTTCCTCTAGTTGCTTGGACCCACCTCCTTTACAATGTGATTGGTTATCTCTCTAAACCAATCATTTTTCATTCTGTCCTAAGAACATTTTTGTGTAAGTAAAACTCCCATGAGCCTTCACACTTAATCATTCCTCTTGTATGTCCCATGGTCACAGGCGCGAATCCCGATAGACAGCAGTAAGTCCTCTTATGGTTCCCCACACTGCCCCCTGCCTGCTCACCCCGTTCTAGATCGATTGGTCCATTACTTCTGGCCCATGGCAGGTGTCTAAGCATGGTGGACACAGAGGGTTTTCCGGGGCTTTTCTGGAGTCGTATGTAACCTCTGCAGGACAAGGGTTTATGGAGACGAGGGAAAGCAGTTCCCTCCAAGAAGCAGGAGGTGTGGATAGGAGCGGCTTCTCTTTCAGGCCCCGTGAGAAGAGCTCCGCATCCACAGGGCCACCTTTGCGTATACAGTACCGTCAGAAATGCATCCTGGTTTATCGCGTTACTACAGTGTAGTAGAAGACGATGCTTTCGTTTATACGCTTCGCTTAAGAGATGTTATCTAACTTGTACAAAGATGGCGGTTTTTTTACTACAAACTGTAATTTTTAAAGTCAAGTGGAACTGCGTTCCTTTTTAAAGAGTTATTTTTAACATTCTTTAAAGGCAGTAACAATCTGAGATGCAAGAAGTGTTATAAGATTATGTAGTACAGTATTATTTAGCAGTGGAGCGCTGTGGGTAATAGGATGCATGCCGTATATTATAGCATGTATAAAGCCCCACACTCACTGTTCGCTTAATACAGCGTATTTTTAAAACTGCATACAGTCACCAGCTGTTGCTGGGCCTTTAAACCTTCCCGTATGGGATTTGCCTCCCATACATACTGCTTTTAAAATAAACTGTATGAAGTATAAGGTGGAAAATAGGTTTCTATTCTGTATTCCTTATTGTGTCAGCTTTGGTCTAGAACCTAATATATTATCATACTGGCCTTTTACATCTATTTATTTAGCAGCTGCTTTGGCCCAAAGCAGCGTATAAGTCAGCGGATGCTGTAGTTAGTGCATTAAGCACAGAGCGGCTACATAAATAATCTGTAATCAGCAGTAAACAGGTTACAAGTGAGTACAGGAGATCTTTTATAATGTTTCTTTATATGTGAGATGCTACCATGCAGCACTGGGTAACAGGTAGCTAATAGCTTGTGAGAAGCTGTCAAACAGGGTCACATTATTCCATTATTAGTATTTTTTCTTCATTTCCTGTTACTTGAGTCGTGAACATTGTCATCATCATTGTTACAGCTTAGTGATCAGTTAAGTGCAGGTGTCCCCAATTTGGCCATTGTCACATGTATGCACGCTAACTGACCGCCTGGGCCTTGCACACTCCATTTTATGAAATCGTTTATCTTTTCACCAGTTTTGTTATTACGAAAAGTTTTAATCTCTGTGAAGACGCCCCACCTCCCTCCCAGCTTCGTGGCTAACGAGCAGTTTTCCTTTTGAAAGATGAGGCAGTTGCATAAAGGAAGATGTCTTTGTTAAAGTCATAGAATGGACCACACGTAACTTTGGAATCCCGGGAAGTGCAAGCATGTGTGACATAAGGGCTTCTGAGTAAACGTGCAAATGCTTAGCGTCGTCAGTAATGTGCAGAGTCTGCTTGGAGATGCTTTGTTGTGTTGTGGTGGGTATGTGTCCTTACAGGAGCTCACTGAAGATGTTAAAAAAACAATGTGCTGAGTGAATACCTGTAAACAGTGAAGTCCGGTTCATCTTTTTTTAAGGAAAAAAGGGAAGAGTGACTTATTAATCACAGTTCACCATTTAAATCATTTAATTACCCAGCAATCCCTTGCTGAGAACAATCAAACTCAAACCACAAGATTTCTTTAGCTTGCAAAGGTAAAGCTCCCATGTAGAATACATGATAGAAGAACAGCCGTCCCTTACAGATGTACCAAGCTGATGATGATTTTGAGGTGTCACCGTTGCTCCTTATTAATTGTAATTCTTTAAGTCTGTTAATTTGTCCATTTGCAGCACAGGTATGAACTGCTTTGTGTTGTACTTTTTCTTGCCAAACGTCTGTCAAGCAAATAATCACTCATTTATTTTTAGTCACTGCTCCCACACAATGAAATACATGTTTTTTTTTATCTGCTGTTAAAATAATATCCTTTTAAATGTTGACTTTGAGGATTCCGTACATATCACTGATCTGTTTCTGTTATTGTCAAAGTAATAAAAGTAAAGTTTGCTCGAAGTGTAATAGATGAGGCAGAAATAAAGCTTTGACGTCCATGGTGGGTGGGATTATAGTGCCCCAGCAGCCGCCTCCCATTGGTCACTTTAGGGGCTCCGTTTAGGGTGATACAGACTGTGATTGGCAGCATGTGGTGACTGTCCACTGTGGGTTAAAAGTTTTATGATGTTTCTGTGATGATTTAATGACTTTACTGATACGTTTTTTTTTTTTTTTTTTTTTTTAATTTTGTTTTGCAGTTTGATAAACCTAAAAGTCTCAGGGCAAAATAATTCTCTTTTTATACGTCCCTTTTCTTAACTGCTGTATGACAAATAAATGGATCCATTGCACTTTCCTAATATATCTGAGAGTGGAATCACTTTTGAGGAGCACGGCGCTTATCCTGCACATGGTCGCCAGCTCTGGCTGAGGGCCTCATTTTGCTGTTTCAGTCTCACCCTCCCACACATACATTCTGATTATGTAAATACACACAAACACACATGCATGGATGCTTATCTGATGTGCTGTATTATATGTAAATAATTAACGGGCGGTATAGTGCAGTCCCCGAGGGCCCCCAGACAGTCCACGTTTTTGCCCCTTTCTGGCTCCCTCCCAGCAAAACCATTGACTGTCTCAGGGTCCCCAAGGACCTGTTTGAGAAACACTAGTATAGTGGCTCACACCTCCAGGTATGACTGGGTGGTACATCAGTAAAATATCGTATGGTGATTATGAACACTCATATCATCATCAGTTTGAATATCGCACCATGGTACAGCTGAAACACTTGTTTTTCTTGCATAATTAATAGTTACAATGCACTCTGTTAAATTCCATCAAGGTGTTAGTCTGTCATTGGCGTCATTTATCATTGTACCTATTAGTCTGGTCGTCATAATCAGAAAAGCTCAAAATCACCTGTCATATTTTATTGTCCTCTACATTTGAAATTCCGAGTATCGCGATAAATATTAATATCGCGAAACTCTGAAGATACAGTGACATCATTTTTAGGGCATAACTGGCCAGTTCTACATTCAGGGTTGTGACATCGAATCCTGCCCCTGCTTTGTGGGGGGGGGTGGTGGTTCATATTTTCCTTGTGTTGTGTGTTTCCTCTGGGAACTGGCATCTCGGAAATTGCTCATAGATTATGATTGTATGTGCCCTGCCATGAACTGGCGTCCCAAACCATGACGTCCTGCCTGGGAGGAGCTCCATTCCCACCCTCCACAACCCTGAGCAGCATACGTGGTTAGAAGATCGACATTGTGAACGTTAATTATATTATTTCAACATTACTACATAACTGTGTGGTTGTGTTATAACCCATTACACTGCAGAATGAGTAAAATTAGTGGACATGTTGGATGTAGTAAATAGGAAATAGTCTGATGAAATACAGTAGCTGCTTTGAACATGAATTAGAGCAGGACGGGTGATAGGATGGCAAAAATACGTATAAATTTGGGATATTAGAAATACGTAGCAGAGACAGCATAACCTCACATTTTCTTTTGCAGGTGCTGGAGGGGGTCTGTCCGTATCGGATTCATTTTTCATAGCTGTTACAGTTATGTTCTGCTGTTTAAAAAGCTGTATGCTAGAAACCAGGAGGATGATTTATTCAATGTTAACATTCTCAACATGCTATTAACCAAACTGCTGTTGTTTATTTAGCATAAAACACCATGTGATAGAGAGTCTGAACCAACCAAAGAAAAATGCACTGTGGTCATTAGGAGCTGGAGGTCGGTGCTGATGCATTTTTTTTATTTTCTTATAACGATAGTGCTGCATTTGGGTATGTTCAGTAAAACACGCTAGGAATTAAATACGATCCTAACAGGTCATCATGCAAGGACTGGAAAGTTAGATTTTTTAATTTTTTTATTTAACCTTTATTAAATAAACCTTTTGTTTAGATCAACAAAACCAGGAAAAAAGAAAATATTTCTTTACAGAGTAGGGCAGTTCTTGTGTTTCTTAGTGATGCGTTGGGGACACATACTCTATTTCTTGTGCTCTTATAATAATTGGTTGATAACTGATTATGAACATAATTTATTCTACTATATTTACAACTTTTTATTAATCCTGTGTAGATACTAAAATACATTGGTAAAACTCTTAATGAGCTGATGACTCTTAATTACCACAAGGGGGCAGTAGTCACCTTTCTACTTTTTATCCTGCCTATAGGACAAAACCCACCATAGTTCTGAAATATGGGCTTATCACTGCCCTATACTGGATAAACTGTATATAAGACAGAGGGATAATGTTACATACATTTATTCAAGAAATTATTTCTTTTTATTTTTTGCATTTTACAGGTTTCTAACTGATTTGTGTGGGCGGAGTTCTGGCTCTGAAGCTAGGGATGTATCAGTCAGAAGGTTGCCGGTTCGAATCTCGTCAGTGTCAGAAGTGATTCTATTCTGTTGAGCCCTTGAGCAAGGCCCTTACACAGCAGTTGCTTCGTCCTGAGAATGATGTTAAGCTACGTCCAGCCCAGCCAGCAGCTCCTTCAGCTTCCAGGGAAAATTTGAGTGCTGGTGGCAGGATTGGCACTCCAGCCACCGGGAAAAAACTTACCTAACAGTGGTGTTTCCAACCAAATGGATCCTGTATGAGCATGCAGGGCTGAATGGAATCATAATACTACGGATTAATGGTTGACTGATTGCAGAGTTTCAGTGATGCCGCAACGGGACATGGAGTGACAGCATAATGGCTGAGGACGGCCTGATCTCCAGCCCACTGCCTGCAGACCAACCAGCTGACCCTGCTTGGCCTAAACGACTTATCAGAGGCTTTCGTAGTCAGTGGGGTGGATTCAGGAGAAGAATTTTGGAGAAAGGATCTGGGGAGGCTGGCTGGGAGGCCTCTCAAAGGTTTGGATATTTATGTGTGTTCTTATATATATTTTATCTCCAGATTGCTTGCTTTTCTTAAAGAGGAACTGTCCCTATTTTATGTGTTTCAGGCTAATTTAAATCCTAAAGTTTTCTATGTTGCCAAAACACAGTGAAACAAGCACACCTCAACACACCTTTCTATTTGCAACCTTAGTTCATTCTTCTGAAAGTTATTATATTTTAAAATAGGCAGAAATATCAACCCAATATTCTGGTAGCCCAAAATTCTATTCACCAGACAATCTGATTGAACCAGTCATCTCTGCGGACAACTTACTCTACAAAGAGCAAGCTGAGGGAGGCGTAAAGACAGTTTCCCCACGGAGACAATAAAAGTATCAATAATTATTAATTAATTATTATTATCTAATCCTCAAGCCCATAATTAGCTGAATGTGCGACATGATGTTCTGAAGGTAAGGTTTAAAAAAGATTTGTCATGTACACGCCAAAACAAGATGGAGTTAGACATGCTGCATGTGATGTCATCACTGATGTGGGGCTTTCCTTGTAATGGTGGCTAATGTCAGTTTTGTGATAACACATTGTATAAGAAACATAAAAAACAAGAAATTTACAAACAAGAGGAGGCCATTCGGCATATCAGGCTTATTTGGGGAGAACTCAACTAATAGCTCAGAGTTGTTAAAATCTTATCTAGCTGTAATTTAAAGGAATCCAAGGTTTTAGCTTCCGCTACACTAACAGGAAGGCTATTCCATACTCTACATAACTACATAACTACACGCTGTGTAAAGAAGTGCTTTTTAAAATCCATTTTAAAATGTTCTCTTGCTAATTTCCTCCTGTGGCCATGAGTTCCTGTATTTGTACTAATATTGTACCTACTTGTTTTAACAGCATCCAGACTCGTTATAATCTTATATACCTGGATCATGTTATTCGAGTGACCATGCCAGGGAACGGCAGAATGGTGCTGTAATCATACGATTCTGACAATTCATGGGTGGCCCTTTGTCCTGCTATACTCTTTATTCTAGTCCTCTTCAGCATCCCTGAGTCTTTCATTCCTGGGGGAGAGCAATGTACTCTTTCCTAGACGTGTTCCATATGTGCAGGAACCATGATAAATGAGGAACCAGTAAGTCCAGTTCAATTCATTCATTATCAGGTTAGACATTCTCATGCATTCAGCAAGTACCTGACATATCCATCCATTTTCTGAAACTGCTTATTCTGTTCAGGGTCACAGTGGGTCCAGAGCCTATCCTGGAGGCTACGGGTGCAAGTCGGGCACCAACCCATCACAGGGCACCGACCCATCACAGGGCACCGACCCATCACAGGGCACCGACCCATCACAGGGCA
>JAOYFF010000106.1:2059926-2071776 GCA_025773925.1 Cryptomyrus ogoouensis | reverse complement strand
CGGTCTTGACCGGTGGTTGTGGGGTGGTGGTTTGTGGGCGCCCCAGGGGGGGGGGGGGGGGGGGGGGGGGTGATTCTTTTGGGTTCTTCAGCTCCCCTTCAAAGTCTAAAAACATGCCAAGGTGAACTGGACTTACCAAATTGTGTGTGTGTGTCTGTGTGTGTGTGTGTGTGTGTGTGTGAGTGTGTGCGTGTCCTACAATGGGTTCCCTGCCTTGAGCCTGTAGCTTCCACAATAGGTACTGGATTCCCCCCCCCCCCCGACCCTGCAAGCGGGTATACAGAAGGTGTATCGATGGTCTTCAGTACATTGTATGTGTTATCATATCTAAGGTATGTATACTGCCTATGTTTCTAAATAAATGAAGTTAAATGGTGGTCTGGTGCCACACCTTCAGAAAAGCACAGAACAAGATACGTAATACAAAGACTAATTTAATTTCATTGTATTTTACTTGCTGATTCAGATCTGTGTATCATGACCACAGTTCGAAAATGGCAGGTCTTTGATAAATAAAAAATTCATAAAGCTAAGACCCTTGCGTTAAATATACATGAGAGCATATTGGCTGCCTTCAGATGGTTTAAGCTGAGGAGCGACGAGAACAAAAAGAAAAAGTGAGGTGCAAAGAAAAAACAAATAAAATGCCTGCATTTTAATGCAGAAAAACATGAAAGAGGAACAGGGAGGAGTCCTGTGCTGAGGTCCAGGCTAAAAACACAGCATCTCGCTTTTCTCGCACAGTCATTATTTACTGATAATGACAGGATGCCTTTGCCACATCCAGTGGCAACAATTACAGTGGTAATTAGCGTCAGTGACCTTCCTGTTTTTTGCCAGTGCGTTTGCCTTACGAATGCTTTCCGACAAAGCGCTTACGCATTTATTGTTTTTTTTCAGATCGATTAACTGTCACACAGCTAAGGCCAAAAACGCATCATGATGGATTTCATTTTCACTCCAGTTATACTGACAAAGAGATATGAATAAATTGATATTATGCTAAAAGTTTCACATAATCAGCTGTGTGGTATTCCTAATTAAAATCCATCCATCCATATAATTTCTATACCTGCTTGTCTTACACACGGTTGCAGGATAAGCCTTTGTGAAGTAGACAATGTTGTGCCGGAGACTAAGCAAAGGGACAGAGACTGATTAAAAGATACTTGATGGCTTAATAAGACAGTTTATTTTAATAATAGTCATGACAAAAGTCAATTTTTGTGAATTGTCTGCTTTTTTGCCACAATAACGCATCTCTTTTCCAGCGCATATGGGCACCTGCATCTTACATAAGACCACGACACAGACAACTTAGAGTAAGATGAGTTTATTTAGGAAAATGTGTGGGCACAGTTATTCCATTCAAATATCTGTGACACAAATTAGAAGCTGCTTCGGGGAACGCATGCATAATTCATCAGGCCAGGCGAGGCGAGGCCAGCAGCCCGACACAGGCATCGCGTATGTTGAGTAATACAAATCAGCTTCATTCTGCAAGTGTTCCTCGGCCTCCCAAGTGTGAAGCGTTTAATTTCCATGTACCTTAACTGTCAAGCTGACCCTTGGACAGACATCTCCATTATTCTATTAACCTGAATCCTGTTCCATGTTGGCCTTCAAATCTCAGTGGATTCAGGGGTTCAAAATGTGCTTAAGAAGGACACGTGTCCCTTCCTGTCACGGCCGTTTTCCACTTCATTCTGACACAATCTGCACAAGGAACCTTCTGTTCAATCTCGGCACATTAGCTTATATTTGTCAATCATCAGTACCTGTTTTGTTTACAAATTTCCATTTTGTAGCATCTCTAGCATATTTCAAAAGTCAGGAATGTTTCTCTAAAGGTGCTTTACATTGACATGCAAGATGACATGGAGGAAATTTATAGAGGGTACAGGTACTACCCTACTACACCTACAGGTACTACCCTCCTGCACCTACAGGTACTACCCTCCCACAGCTACAGGTACTACTCTCCTATACCTACAGGTACTTTGGAAGTCGCACTTTGTGTGACTTCCATTTACTGCGTGACTGATTGTCCAGTTATGAAATGTCAGATAGGGTGAAAAGTTTCCAATTACTCTGTCTAGCAGGTAACCAGACTGTCAGAACTAAAAATCAGGACACTACAGGCTCATGTGTATGTATCCCACCAGAGTCACAGTGCTAACATTCCCGGCCTTAATGCTTACTATATTTAAGCTGTAGCACAAAGGAAAAACAGTCAGCACAAGAAATAGGGAACAGACTGCAAAACCGTGTGCACGGACAACTAAACCGTGGGTACGGATTTATTTCCGAACCCATGCAGACTCTATAGGAAAAATAAGGAAGACAATGAAAAAAATAAAAGCACAGAAATACAAATTAATCTAAATACAATTTGGGCTGCCAAAATGAAAAACAACAACAACAAATTTATTTTTGTATAGCGTATTATCACAACATTACATCGTCGCAAAGTGCTTTACAGCATCCCCACCCAAAGCCCCCAGTGAGTAAGCCATAGGCAACAGTGGCAAGGAAGAACTCCCGAGAAGGAAGAAACCTTGGGAGGGACCAGACTCAAAGGGGGAGCCCATCCTCCAGGGGCCGGCAGGGAGAGTCAAATACAGTTAAAACAAGCAGACATCCCACTGTCTATTCCAAACGTGCTTCTATTAAATACACCACAGTGGACCCTAATTAGACAAGTAGTAAACATAAGCTTAATGTCCCAAAAATGATGTTGTTCCCTATAGAATCTAATTTGTCTATGGGTTCTTATTTACTGTTGCATTTCTGAATGTTCATTGTTCAAAAGCAACTTCTGCATATATTTTAACAAATTTCTTAAGAAAATTTGATTAATTCACCACTTGACTTTGAATCACTAAAATATGGGAAAGTAAATTTGTGTTATAATGCTATTAGGTATTCCTATGCCAGCACAAAATAAAATAAAAGGTCAATTTTATTTTAGTCTACAAATAGGTATACTTCACATTAATTTCCTTATCCCAGATATTTCTGGAAATAATATAGATGTTAACTAATGTGGTTCTTCATCTTTAGCTTAAGGAAGCTTTCAGTGGACAACGTGAACATGGCCGTGGGAGACGGCGGCACGGGAGACGGCGGCGTTGGAGATGACAGCTGAAGGTTGGAGATGGCGGCGTTGGAAACGGTGGCACTGGAGATGACGGCATGGGAGATGGCGGCGCTTCCCTGTCGATGCCGTGACGAGAGACACTGCCCCCTGGCTGAGTGTTACGTAGCAGTCAGATAGGCCGTCCTTCACCAGACCCACCCACTACTCTCTTTTCTTTCTTTGGCATTTCTACCCAATTTCTCAATCACAAGATGTCACGAGGGGGCCTTACTAGAGGTCATTACATATATTTTCTATCTTTAGCTAGACTTACAGCTTCCCTTTTGTGTTTTCTTACTAACATGTCCGGTAAATCAAATCAGTTCTTGAACCTCAACAGCAGAGACATTCTGCTCTGAATGTTGTTCCTCGAGACCAATGTTTCCCAACCCAGTCCTTAGGAACGCAGATCCCCTATGTTTTTGCTCCCTGCCAGACCGTCCATACTTTTCCTCCCCACTGGGAGCTGGGAGGGAGCAAAGACGTGGAACATCTGTGGGTTCCCAAGGACCAGGTTGGGAAACACTGTTCTAGACCATAAAATCGCCCCACTACTACAGTTACACATCTAGATGTTATTGTGGTGTGAGTGAAAACAGAAAAGGACTTGAATGAATTACTAATTACCGTATGTGCACGAGAGCTGAAGGAAATATGGTTAAGATAATTATTCAGTCTTTGAAAATAAAACATCCCCAGTCAAGCAGTATTTGTTTGATTTTTTTGTTGAAAATGAGGTTGCCCTGACTGAAGACATTTCATATGCTTCATATGCATTTGCCACCAACTGGTCAAAAGGAAGAAGGAAGGAGACTGCTTGATTTCTGATGATTTCTCTGTGTCTAAATTGACATTTCAATGGAGTAAGTGCCTCTGAAAATATAAACATCATCCATGAGTTGAGTGTTGGATTTCCATTAATGAAGCTTCCCTGCCAAGGTGACCCACAGACAATGTTAGGGAATTATGGACAATGGTATTTTTCTAGATAGAAATTCATCCTACCTATTTTATTTTCTGTCAAAATGCACTTCATAAAAATCCATCACACACAGGAATTGCTTGGAGGAATTGCTTTTGTTCTTTTGTTCCTGTTACTGGAGATCACACCGCTCCTCATTGTAATATACCCAGCCTTCCACATGATCAAATAATGCTTGTGTAGGAGTGACATGGGCTACAAACTGTAATCTCAGATTGCTGAAGCTTATGTGTTTGTGTGTTTTGCAAGCTCTCCCCATGTTGTGATGGTTGTGATTCCTTCTACGGTCAAAAGACATGCAGATTGGTGAATTGGTGTCTTTAAATTGCCCATAGGGCTACATTGTTTGCTAGACCATCATACTATCCGAAGTATTTCCCCAACAGGGTACCTAATTCTACCTGTGGACCTGTACTGGATTACTGGTTGGAAGATTTGGAAGATGGATGGACTAGCAGGCTTTCTCACCTATCATACACTTATATTTAATTTGTTGTGTTTTAGAAATAAAAGTAGAATTCATCACATCAGTCATCATTGTAATAATCATCATAGTCATCAATGAGATAATAGAACTTATGTCACATACATGTGATTAGAATGTGAGACAGAATTTATCCACAAGAGCAGGATTTAGATTAAGTGTATAGATTTGGGTAAACTGACACTGTAGGAGTACTGTGTGGGTTAGGGGGGCAGGAGGTCCAGGGCTGATTTGGTCCCTCTAATGTTGAAACCAAACTCACACCCCTGATTGAGACACGGCAATAGACAATTCATGGAGAGCCAAGTAGAGAATGGAGTCGACAAGCAAATTGAAACATTTTAACATTCAAATTACCAACAAGACCACAAAGCTAGCATCTCCGCCTACATGAACAACCTTCCAGCAACCTCCCAGTTCTTTTATAGCAGTCTTATCTAAAGTCCCCCCCAGGATAATAATTAGGTAGAATGGGGACAGCTGGGTTTGATTATCTGGGTGACCTGAGGGCATCGTTTGGTGATCGTTTGCCATGGACATGTCCAAAGGCCATTCCACAGTTTTTATTCAGTATTATTAATCCTGAAATCTGTCATAACATTAGGAAGAGCGAGTGGCACAGAAAATTAACTCACTCCCTGACCCAGCATATGCTATGACCTTATTATGAACTCAGTGACCATCTCCTGCCACATCTCAAAGACAAAGAGATCAGCTGTAAGACTATGAGATTTCTAAAAGTAAACTGGGACTGAAGGTAGAGCAGAATGATTCTCTAGTAACATAATCCATTGAAAAACAGAAGACATTCTGAAGGACCTTCTCAACAGAAATTCTGAAAAGGTCAGCGTGTTTTTATTAATGATACTGGAAGCCGTCGCTCTTGGTCGTCGCTATTACGTGGATAGCGAGCAGGGGGGCTTGTGCTGTTCTCCATTCCTGTAAACCACACATTAATTGACGCTGTAATCTGAACACGAGAAAATAGATTTTTTTTCTAATTACCACTGTAAGCTTGAACGTGCAGAAATTCCAAGCTCCAGTACGTACAATTAGTTAAGCATCTGACAAAGCAGTTTAATGAGATATTTCCTTAAGCAACGGTTTAATAAATATGTAAATCGTTGTTGATCCCCGTTTAAAAAAATACCTCGATGATTCAATGGCAAAAACCAATGAAAGACGTGTAAAAATAATACTTGTGGTAATATAAATTCTTTGTGATCAATTCTTATTCATATTAGTTATTTGTAGAAAATACATTCAAAACCAAAACACGGCTTAAAACTTCGTCGTAACATGTCACCATACTGGCAGGTCCTAGGATTGACGTGAACATGCTGGGCGAACTGGCGGCGCGCGCTCCGATGAGGGTCACGTGTCAGTCCTCCGGCGCCCGCAAGCTGGCTGGAGAAGGGGGGCATTCCAGCACAGCGGCGGTACGAAGCGCTGCGGCACCTGCTTCGCGCTCTGCTGCCTTCGCTGCTGAAAGACGACGTCTTCGTTTTGAAGCGCTTCTCCTGCTGTGGACTTAACGTGGCGATCCCACAGACATCCGGCTTCGTCCGACTTTTCTGCATAGACTCCCTGCGGCAGGGTAAGTGCGGTTATCTAAGCGCGAGCCTGTAACGCGTAGGGAAATAGTTTGAGACTCGAACCCCCTGAACGGTATTCCGAAGCCAGCGACCATAATAATTTAACCTTAGAGATAATCTTAGAATTAATTGTTACCCTTGTTAACAAAACGTGTTGATTCGGCATTCAGTTTCAGCTGGCATTCTGTAATGCTCCAAATATTTTTCATTAACATTTTATTAAATTACTTAAGATTCCCTTCCCGGCTCACTGAAAGGTGTTTGAAACGCTACTGAGATGATCCCTAACAGGTCTTTGTGACCTGCGGATGAAATAAATTGGCGATGAGACATTAAAAATTTTTAAACCCTCAGTTTTACTGGATTAATTATCAATACACATATTGCTTTGTTTAAATGCTTAATTAGTTTATTGTAACGTACAATAAGTAGCCTACTTCATTCGCAGTCACATGTTTTAAGTATAACTTAGCTTATGAAACACTTGGTCATTTTAAATGAGAAAGTTTTAGTGATTTATTTTACAATACAAAATGGCAAGGGGTAATACATATTGTTGATCATTTGCTATACATTACAGCGTCTTATTTGAGTAATCTGCATTTTTAGTGACACGTTTAACTGGATTGAGGTAAGATTTAAATCCGAGATGTATACGATGCCCTTAAAGCAGATCGCAGAAAGCGTTATATGACAAAGTAGTATAATTGTTACAAGCCCAAGCCTTCGCCAGATAATCTGACTTATTCGCTGTCACTTTGATGGTGCTGTAATATTTGAATTATTCTCCATTAATTTTCCCTTTTTTCATTTTCCTTTTTAAGTTTATCATGTGCTTCTCCCCCAGTTATTCCGTCCTCGCAGATTTTCTTTCTTCATGGCGTACAGCTTGTTTCGCGGCGCTCCTCGTTCCAGCCGCTCGCTTTGTTTAATCACGGTACCGGCGAAATAGTGCGAATACTGGAAGTGTACTAAAAAGGTAAATGTGGTTATGGATGACAGTTTGAATGGGTCATTGACCGGAGTTCAGCATTGTGATGGTTCGGTGGAGGAAACAGAGCCTGCTGGTTCAGGACCCAGTACTGCAGGTCCTGATGGTACCCGTGCGAACAGTCTGCGGATGGGGTGATTGGAATCTTTGATAATTTTCCCGGCTTTCCTCAGGCACTGCCTGCTATGTATGTCCTGAAGGGAGGGAAGCTCACCTCAGATTTTCTGTGCTCACTGCCCTACTTTCTGCAAAGCTTTGTGGCAGTGGGCTGTGCCGTTTTCATACCGACAGAGGTGTAAGGACATGCCAACCAAGGCATGCGATTGCCCGGGGCCCCAAGCTGTGAGGGAGGCCCCTGAGGGCAGCCGATTACATGGCACTTTGCAGCGACAAATCTACTTTATTTGTGTATTTTTAATTATATTTTCATTGTAGATGTTATTCATATCGACTTAACATTAAAATAAAGGTAATAACTTTTAGCATGTCGGCAGAAGGTGGGCTGGAGACTGCCCAGAGTCCCTGGAATCGCTTCCACACACCAGGCGGTGATGCATCCGCATCAGGGCAGTGTTTATCAAACCAGTCCTTGGGGACCCCCAGACAGTCAACGTTTTTTGCTCCCTCCCAACTGTCAGGGAATTGGGAGGGAGCAAAAACATGGACTGTTTGGGGGTCCCGAGGAATGGTTTGAGAAACATTGAGTTAGGGTGATATGTAAAGTTGCATGCTTGTAGAGTCACTTTCTACTGTTGAGGACCTTATTGGTCCTAATGAGCTTTAATTTAGGATTTTCATAGATACTGAAATCACATTGTCAAAAAATAATTCTGCCTTTTCTTGGCAGGTAACCTGGGCAAACAAAGAGGTTCCTTAATTTAGTAGCATGTTCTCTGATTAATATGATTAATTATACTGAGTTCTAAGAATATCATTTTCTATGAATCTAATTAATAATATCTCATCCAGCCATTATTAATTGGCTGGAATATCTGAGTCATGTCTTGTGATGTTAGATATTTGAATTACAAATCATCTCAGTGACATTAACATGACTAATTGTATTTCATCAGAATTCCTTCCATCACCACCACACATGATTCAACTAATTAAATGCATTAATCCATTGATCCATCTTCTAAACTACCTATCTAGTATCTGTCCCAGGTAGCAAAGGGCATGAGGAGTAAAGAGTACTAGGCTATTGCAGGACACACACTCATACACCATGAATGTTTTTGAGACATTAAGTTACCCAAAGAAGACTTTGATTGACTACAGGAGGAATCAAAAGTATGCAGAGGAAACCAGTATAGATGCAGGCAAAACTCCACACAGACAGCAAGTGTGGGAACTGGACCTGAACCCTGGAGGTGTGAGACCAGTGTGATTCCCAGTAAGACACTCTCAAGAAAATAATGATAATGACAATTTGTTTCTCTTTGCCTTCCACAAAAATGTCTCTGAGATCCATCTGTGTATTGAACGTCACTGTTCCACACTGGAGGTGTGTTCTTACACACTTCCTGTCGTATCCCTATGCACTTCCTGTTCTGATCTTCATAGTCACCCCTTATACTCCATATACACCCTGCACCATCATTCTTCAGAATGATCTCTGGTTGTTTCTCCCACCAGAAGTGAAATCTATCATGAAGCATATTTGTTGTTGCGTTTGCTAATCTTACTGGAAATGTTGGCTGTTTATGTAGTAGTTTGTGAGCAGAAGATGACCATTTCCCGGATTAGTGAAAAGCTTAGAGATGAAACTTAGGCAAAATGAAGGAAATCCTTTGTGTATTCTATAATGAGTTACGCTGAAAATCACACCATGAATGGCGAAATGAGGAAAATGTATCACCTTCAATGATTGCAGCACCTGATGTTGGCCAGATGCTAAAAATTGAGACTGAAACACTGCAGCTGGTGTTCCCACACCGCTATTGCATTAGCCGTGCTTCCGTGAGCTTCTGGACACAATACGACAAATCACACTGAACAATGTGATACTAATTGTGCTTTTAAGATTCCTAGTGATGTGTAAAGCGATTCTGTCAGGCTTTTTTGTTTATTTTGTGTGACCTGCTTGTTGATAAAGGCACGTACAGCTGAGGGTCCAGGACCGTATTGTACTTGGGGAAATGCAAGATAGGTGACTGTCCACAGGAGGAGCTGTGCTGTTTAAGTTGACAGAGATCTGCATGCACACATCTGCATGTGAATGTGTGTGGCGTATATGTGGTGCTGGGAGAGGTGGCACAGTGGGTTCAAATCTCCGCCATGACTCCACACGTGTGTGGTTTACATGTTCTCCCTGTGTCATCATGGGGTTTCCTCTGGGAACTCTGGTTTCCCCTCATAGTCCTAAAACATGCTAAGCTGCCAAAATGTTTGTAGGTGTGAGTGCCCTGTAATGGATTGGCACCCTGTCCTGGGTTATTCCCTGTGTGGCCCCGGGATTGGCTCTGGACCCCCCGACCCTGCATAGGACAACCAGGTATAGAAGGTGGATGAATGGTGTTCAGTGGACATACTACCAAAGGTCCTGGCTGCAGAACATTGGGTGTGCTCAAGCTAGGAGGATCTCCACTGTGAGGCCAGCAAATCACATGACCTCCACTCCTGGCCAGAACATGACGCTACCCTATATCTAACTGGTGAATTCTCTCCTGCCCCTTCACCACCTTAGCTACTGTGTGGTGGGTGTACTGGTGCAGAATGGCTGCCGTCGCATCACCGAGGTGGGGGCTACACAGTGCTGGTGGTTCAGTTGGCTGCCCATTGGTTCTGTAAAGTGCTGTATAACATTCACATTTCTGGACTCTTATGGAGAAGCAGAACCCCCAGTAAGCTAGTAAACCGAGAGTTGGAAGTGGTGTCCGTCTTGGTTCTTCTCTTTGTCAGACATAGTTAAGTGTATCTTTCTGCAAGTCCTGAATAAATCAAAGACAGGTCATTAAATAAAGATACTGAACTTTTAGCTACAGGATTCGCTCTGTGGAAGCGATTCATCATGCTGGCATTCTTTGAATATCTGCATTTTTTGGTATATGGCCTGTGCTGAAGCAACGTCTCAAGGCTACAGGGGATTAATGGAAAAAGTAGAAATGAAACTGATAAATGGATGGAGCAGTATACCTGATCTGAATGTCGGTTTTGCTAATAATATACGTAGTTACATATTCGCTTTAACTACATAATTTTAGCACAGCCTGTTTGCACTTGTTAGTCTGTCACAAATTAGATGAAATTAACATTCTTTTTTTTATCATTACAGAGCGGCATCGTTTATTGATATGTGAACAGCATTATTACACAGAATGGTTGAGGCACTGTTGTGAATTGTTGTACCAGTAGAAATATGCACATCTCACTCGCCAACGTTTCAGGGGTTTGGAAAAGAACTTGCTAAGAAAAACCAGTTTATAAAGGATCCTCAAACAGTTAGTGTTTTAAATATGCCTAGGTTATATGTTAGATGCAGCGATAAAAGTGAGTCAAGACTTTTTCTGTGGACTCAGGATATCATGATATACTGTATAAATGAAACCTTTGAGTCTCTCACATACACTTACTGAGCGTCTCTGCAGCCAGGACCTTTGATTACATTACTACTCTGCCTCTGAGACTGCCTACAGATGCAGTCTACACAATGCAGTCTACACAATCTTTTGTTAAATTATACTGCAGTTATACATTTTTTAAGTGTCTGATTTTGGAGGTTCTGTTTTGTGATACTGTACCTTAAGGCATCCGCCGTCCCTGTTCCCCCTCATCCCATGGGCTGTCGCATGTATCCCACGGTCATGGAGCCTCAGCTCGGTCACTAATTGGCTTCTGCTGCAACCCCAGAGGAGCACAGGTGATGTCAGAGGCGAGTGTGCAGCTGTGATGAGGTGTGTGGAGTGTGCGCACAGGCAGTGGGATGGCCAACTAATTGTTATTAAGACCCCAAGACAGCAGTGAAAGCTTGGAGTCTGTTAACCCCTCAGATCATGGATCCTGAATGCCTTAGAAAGCCTGAGAATTAATGAAGACTAATGGCAGTTTTCTGCTCAATCGCAGTGCTTAGGTAGGCAGTGTTGTCATTTCAGCTTTAAATGTTTCATAATGTTGATTTAATCTACTAAAGCGCAGAATGATTAAGCAATATAGAAGACTTTTAAACATTTACTTAACTTATGTGCAGATAAAAATGTAAGTGCTTGATTCTTTAAGATGAAAAAGCTGACAGTGAATGGAAAGCTGTGTAGCAGTTAGTGATGTGAGCATCACCATGGTGATGGTGTCTGCTGAGCCATGAGACGCGTCAGCCTGGAACGCAGCAGCTGCTCTTCGTCGCTTTATCTTCTTCAGTATATGCCTTAAAATCGGGGGAAAACAGACGTTCTGATCTCATTTGTTGCCGTGTCATTTTGTGGACTTAGGGCCAGTGTCTTTTACACGCAGGTAGAATATCTAACCCCTTCTTTGGATGTGAGCATGGTCGAAGGGCTGGTTTCTTCATCAGCTGCCTTTTGTTGCTCACACGTGTTGTACATAGTCAGCTGAGGTATTTTTCTTCTGAAAGACATGCACTGCTCTGCTGTCATCCGGTTAAACTTGGCCTTTGTAATGGTTTATGGTTAGTTGTATAATCAAAACCTGAGTGTGTTGCTC